>JAJOOS010020786.1:0-47986 GCA_029582725.1 Solanum chiquidenum | reverse complement strand
TTTTAAATTTGAAATATTTTTTAAAAATAATTTTTGTGTGTGGGGGGGGGGGGGGCTGGGGGTTGGAGTAAAAAAAAATTGAAATATTTGCCAAAAACAATTTTTTCGTTAAAAAATTTTTTGACGGGAATGGCCGGGGATAGGGGTGGGGGGTGGCGTGGAGTAAAATAAAAATAAAAAAATTGAAATATTTTGAAAAAACAGTTTATTTTTTTAAAAAAAATGATGGAGATGGTCTGGGGTGGGGGTAGGGGTGTGGTTACCGTAAATAATGAAATTTTTTAAAACAACAAATATTTCCCAAAAATTTAAAAAAAAAATTAATGGGAAGGTCGGTTATGGGTAGGGTAAGAAAAAAAAGTTATTGAATGAAGTAGAGTTTTGAAAAATGTTTTCCTTAATTTTGGAAGGAAAGACATTTTTTTTTAAAATTTGAAGAAAATGAATTGATTTGAAAAATATTTTCCAAACATTTTCAAGCCAACCAAACGTGGAAAAAATAAAAATCCTCCATACCAAACGCACCCTTAATTACACACAAGTGGGTCCTGTCTTTTGCCTCTTCCCTCTTTCATTATTTTTATTTTACGGTAGGTCCTGCCCTTTGCCTCTTCTTCTTTACTACTATTTGTCAGTATAATATAACATGATTGATTATTCACTCAAAATGATCAGAAAAATATTTTATAAACATTATTCACCCCGCTCTTCTCGTTAATTTTAATTTAATGAAGGGTTACTGAATCAAGCTGCATCGCTTGTAGTGTTTCTACAATGATCTAAGCTAAAAATAAAACAGAAATCCCGTATACCAATAAGTACATACCGGACATTTTATTTAACCGCCAAAACATTAACTACTAAATATATCTAGTCTACTTAAAGAGCTAGTCAACCTCCATAACTAAACCAATCTTCCCCTATATCCATATATAAATATCTAGTATATACACCGACATTAGATTTGTCTAATGTATGTATGTACAAAATGCCCCCCAGGCTTGGTCATCATCAAGAAAACAAAAGACTTGCAGCAGTCTCAACTCAAAAACAATTGCAATAAAATCCGGCTGCGTGAACATTGCCGCCTACATCTTGTGGTGTAAAATGTAAAAATTTACATCAATTATTGTCCCGACGACTCTTGTAGCCTTGTGCAACACAACATCCCTATGGATTCCAGGGCCTCAAGAATGGTTTGCCCATCGAATCATGGTACCCTGGATTCTGAGTAGACATGCTCGTCCATCCAAGACCATTGGGTTTAAGGCCGCTAGGACTTTCCTGGCTACTCATGTAACTAAGGGAAACAGCTTGCTGCTGTGAGGCATTGCTCGTTGTGGGAACTCCCACGCCTATCTCACCATAGTTCCTTGAAGGGATCAACCGTTCTCTTGAGCCTGATACATTATAAGAGCCACTTTGATGCAGTGCGTTACACTCAGATAAAACACTGTACAAGCTCTGATCTGAGTTGTTTACGCTTCCAATGCTCTGAGATGGACCACCAACACCTCCTAAAGTAGACCAGCTCCCACGGGCATGATTCTCTCCAGAGAACCAATTCTGACTTAACAAGTCTCCACTGCTTAGATGAGTTTGAGGTGGTGTCGACGCATGAACAGAATTGACGGCCCAATCTTGGATGCCAACATTCAACTGTTCATGCCTAGGGAAAGAATATCGACTTCCATCTGGGTATAGATTCCCCTGAAAGTTCTGATGCATGAGGAGATCATTCAGCCCCTTGTGTCGTAGCTCAATTGGTAACTGCACATGAAGCTGCTCCCTAAAATGACCAGAATATTGACCTTGCTGCACCATCAGATTGGTTGCTGGTTGGAAGTCCAGAGGAGACTGTCTCTGCTCACGGTTGTAAGATGAACTATCTGGATCCTTGAAAAACGGGTGGAATATTTCATTCCTGTTCTGAGGGTATGAACCAAAAAGAGAAACGGCACTGGGTTCTCTGGGCAACATATCCCTCCCAGCATCCTTTCCTGTTGGGACAGCTTCCAGATTAATAAGACTAGCGGCTCGCTCTTCAGTAACTCGAGGATGCCCTAGTGACAACTCCTCGGCAGAAGAATATTCATGACTTATGGGAGTGGCACACCCATAAGAGGCAGCTATGCTAATTGCTGGCCAACCATCACTGGTAGAAGCAAGAGGATCCCCTTGATCAACAGGAACATCTACACTATTCAACCCTTCTGGATACTCTGATACAGTTAAGGAAACTTCATCTGCCTGCTGAATTATATTGTTCTCGTTAGAATCCAGCTTAAAGTGACCTAACTGATTGCTCTCATCAAGTGAGACATGATCAAGATCCTGACTGAGTGAGACAGGGAGAGACTCGTCATCATAATCAATGTTAGCTGTGCTATCAGGAGTTTGTTCATCAAATAAGCTTGCAGACTCTCCTCCCTCCTGATCCTGACAATCATATAACCAAAGAGTTCATTTGAATCTTATCAAAGAACATAGGAGAACTTTCAAAAAAAATCTTCTCAGGCAAATTATAATAGAACTAAAAACTCTCAACTGAAGTTTCTGCCACTCATTTATTTGTATTTAAGTAGACCACCTTCCAACATACATGAGTTGCTAAAAATTTAGGTTAAACCTTTTCAACTCAATACAATTATTTTTCTATTAGTATAACTGACCTCTGGCTGTATAGGAAGCTCATTATTTAGTATTTCTCTTTCCATTTGCTTCTCGATCAACCCATCAGATTCTTCCTTGCCCTCATGCTGATCAACCTAGAGCAAACTAGGACATTTTAACATTACACAACTAAAGAAACCATCTTCACTTCAACATACACGAGTTGGTAAGATCTCGCCTCTATACATTTGTTTTCTATTAGTATAACTGACCTCTGACTTTATAGGATCATTATTCAGAATTTCTCTTTCCATTTGCTTCTCGATCAACCCATCAGATTTTTCCTTGCCCTCATGCTGATCAACCTAGAGTAAACTTGGACATTTAACAATTAAACAACTAAAGAAACCATCTTCCCTTTGACATACACGAGTTGGTAAGAATTTGCCTCTATACAATTGCTTTTCTATTATTGTTATAACTGACCTCTGACTGTTGAGGAAGCTCATTATTTAGTACTTCTCTTTCCATTTGCTTCTCGATCAACCCATCAGAATTTTCCTCGCCCTCATGCTGATCAACCTAGAGCAAACTTGGACATTTTAACAATTAGACAACTAAGGAAACCATCTTCCCTTCAACATACACGAGTTGGTAAGAATTCGCCTATTTTACTATTAGTATAACTGACCTCTGACTGTAGAGGAAGCTCATTATTTAGTATTTCTCTTTCCATTTGCTTCTCTATCAACCCATCAGATTCATCCATACTCTCATGCTGATCAACCTAGAGCAAGCTTGGATATATTAATAATTAGACAACTTAGGAACCCATCTTCCCTTCAACATACAAGAGTTGGTAAGAATTATAGGGGAAGCTTTTTCACGTCTGTACAATTGTTTTATATTGACTATTGGTATAACTGACCTCTGACTGTAGAGAAACCTCATTATTTACTATTTCTCTTTCCATTTGCTTCTCTATCAACCGATCAGATTTTTCATTGTCCTCCTGCTGGTAAGCCTAGAGCAAACTTAGACAATTAACAATTAGACAACTAAGATAAAGTATCTGGAACTTCCATTAGAAAAAGCAAAAAGAAAAAAAATGTCAGAAACATTGAACCATCTTCAAAACCGATTCCTCAAAAAAGATATGAGATAACCTTCATTGACCCCTCAAAGACAAAGGGGAGAAAAGCTAAAAGTATAAACCTCTACTTCCATTGAGAGTGTAATTTCTGCTTCTTTATTATCAGTTTGTTCTGCAAAGATCCCATCAGAGTTAGTTCTCTCTTCTGCTTCTTTACAATCAGTTAGTTCTGGAAAGATCCCATCAGAACTCATTTTCTCTTTACCCTGATAAACCAAGTAAAAACAAATCATCAGGTAATTCAAACAGATTCTCTGAACTTGGATGTATACGATAAGATGCACTCCTAAGACAGACCTTAATTTGGACATTCAGTTTTTGTTCCATTTCTTGACCTAATGATATTCTCACTTGCAATTCTTGTGAACGTTGCTTTATCCATTTTGCAAAACCAGCAGGGACATCCCTATTTGCCAGCTGCAGCCTGTACAAACACTCAATGAGAACCAATGTGGAGATCGATAATACTAGAAGAAATGTTTTGCTCCACAAACTAACCAGTGGTCATGTAATTTTTGACGTTCTTCTTCCTCATAGAATTCAAATGGCTGTACATGGAGATTTTCCACATCACCTAAGACATTGCTCAGAGACCTGGGTTGTATGCTATTACTATTATGCTTCATGCTGTTCTTAACACGTTGATAGTGCTCTCGACTGACCTGAAATATGATGGAGAAAGGAAGGATAAGAGGAATGGGGAAACTATCAGCCACTGGAGACGAGAAAATAACATAAATTCAATGAATGCCAATAGTTTGTACAGAATTTGCACACATGAAAGACTCAAATGAAAAGCATCCCATGTAAGAACTCAAATGAAAAGCATCCCATGTAAGAACTCAAATGAAAAAATGGCTGGGTCAACATCTTGCTGAATAATGGCTGCAACATGTGTGATCACCAAGTATTTGGTGAGAAAACAAACAAATTCAAGATCATTGGAATATTTTCAATAGACTCGTAAGATGTTCCAACCAAAGCATAGCCACCTTAATATAAGAATGTTCTTTTAATCAGGTAAACGTATACCTTAATATAAGACATGTATTTGGCACCATCGCTGTGTTGGATATTCCGCTTGTTTAGTTTTTCTCCTTTCCTGGATCTTGCAGCCATCTTAGCTCCATCAGGCGAACTGCCATATGTGCCTTCCGTCAAGCCCTTTCTGAATACCCAAAGAAAGGCATGTGACTGTTATGACCCTTATAATGGGAAAAAAACAATTATCATTTAAGAATTACACAACTATACATACAAACAGAATTTAAGTTATAATGTAAGCTCATTTCATTTTTTCACCTTTGCTTCTTACTTTAATCAATTCTCTTCCAGCTACTTTTATCAAGCAGATTTTATTGATAGCCAAGAAAGTTAAGCTCACTCCCAGAACAACAATATCAAGGATGTAAAGATATGACACATGGGCCTAACTCAACCCCAAAAGCTAGCTCTTGAGGAGAGGATTGCCCAAGTTCATATAAAGAGACCATCAATCCATTCCCCAACCAACGTGGGACTTTTACCCACTCTAACACCCCCCTTCACGCTCAGGCCCAACTGGAGCATGGACCGGGAGCCTAAACGGGAATGAACCTGGCTCTGATACCATGTAAAGATATGACACATGGGCCTAACTCAACCTCAAAAGCTAGCTCTTGAGGAGAGGATTGCCAAGTCCATATAATGAGACCACCAGTCCATTCCCCAACCAATGTGAGACTTTTACCCACTCTAACAAAGGAGAAATAACAAAAACGATTGTTGCAACAATCTCCTACCATGGCATAACTTAGTGCAGAACTTGATACATTTTATTCAATGCACCCCTGAACTATTTTTTATCATGATTATCCCCGGAAACTTGCAATTTGATAGCCTCGACCCTCCTAGACGAATGTGTCAAAGAGCATGTATCCACGCTCTTTAGGCTCTTGAGATTGAAAAATCAAAAAATCAACTTCTAAAAGGGGTATTTTCACTCGTTAATTGCCACATAAATCATATAAAATGCTTTAATTGTTCTAATTATGTATTCTTCTTAATAGATACAATGCACAATTATCACAACTTCGTATTTCTTTTTATTTCCTCTTTAGATGCAATGGCAGTTGGTTTAATTATATTTTTCTTCTTTATTTTGGGCCAAATCTGTAAAGATATGGCTGAAACTCTATTGTTTTTTTTAAACCGCTAACTTTGTATATTTCTATAAATGATTCACAGTTACACAGTGCTCCCTGAGTCTGGTCCCTATTTACAACAAAAGAACTCTAAGAACCTACATCTATTCTAAAACCTAAAACTGTGTTGCTCCTATTCTCAAAGCACCTTGAATTCCTTTCTTTCCAAACTGTCCACCATATGCATGCTAGCATAATTCTCCATCTTGCTCCGTCTCATAGTCTCCCTTCCTGCTTGTTCCCAGCTTAACAAGGTTGCTGCAACGTTACCTGGCATTATCCAAGTGATTCCTCTGGAAGCCAAAAAAAAATCCTCCATACTTGTCCTATTACCTTGCAGTGGAGAAAGAGATGTTTTACAGTCTCAGCTGTTTCCCCGCATAAGCAGCAATCTGGGACGTATAGTTATCCCTTTTCTCATCAGGTTGTCTGAGTGAGGACAGCTTCTCTAGACAGAAGCCATACAAAAGCAAGAGACTTTGAAAGGAATCTCTGTCTTCCAAATATGCTTCTAGGGCCAGCCTTCAATCTGATGACAGGTATGGTTCAAATCTTTGTATGCTATGTTCACCTTAAAGTTCCCACTGCTGTGACCAACTGACCATCCCACCAGAGTTTGTCAAGCCCTTCCTGTAAGCCACCCCAAGTCTCCACATAAGTGAAAAAAGAGTTCACCCTAGTCAACTCCCAATAAAAGAAAGTTTTAACCGAAATAATGAAGTTCTAGCTGTGTATTTCTTTTCATTCTTCTGCAAATGCAATGACGACTTTTCCCAACTAAAAAGAAACAAGGAGAAAAAAGGCTATAACCTGGTAAAGTGGGACTCGCTGACTCACAGTAAGGAAAAGGGCATAAGAAATCTCAGTTTACATTACAGAAGTCTGTTTCAAAAATGGGTATGAAGATTCAGTAGGGAAAACTTAGCTCTATGGAGAAGAAGATTCATAACCTAAAAGTATGGCTTAATGAATCAGTGGATCACTAGAGATGTACTTAGCACTTGTGGTTGTATTACCCAACTCACTCCAAGATACAAAAGAACATGTACCACAGATTTGCAGTTGTCTTGCAATGTAAGAACATATACTCCTTGTTTTCTGCATCCTGTCACATAGCAAGCATCTTGAGCAAATCTGAAACCTCTTCTTTGTAGGACGTCATGAGTTGAGCAAGCTCTTCTAACAACCAACCATAAAAAGCATGAAACTTCGAGCAGAACTTTGACCTTCCGTATGAGTTTCCAAGGCCACAAAGCTGTCAAGGAGGTTACATTGTTTAGATTCCAAAAGGCTTAACTGAAAAATTCCCTTTGATGCACAACTTACAAACTTGTCTATCTATGTCAGTTGAGCCTTGAGGTGCCTGAGAAGGAGTTCAAAACTTGTAACATGCATGATACTCCTCAATTTCCCAATCATTTAAGGCCCTTCCGTGGATCAGATTCCAACCTCTGGCACTCCATATCTGTGAGACTGAATTATTTTTTTGAAGGCTTCAGATGTAAAGGATCAGGGAATTGATCTTTTAGATTAGTTTGTCCTATCCAAAGGTTATTCCAAAAATCTGTCTTCATTCCAACCCCAACTCTAATGGATATGTTGGTGCTATAGTTAGGCCATAGCTTCTGATAATGTCTTTTCCACATACTACCCCCAAACTACTTTTGGGCTGCTTAGCAGTTGGAAGGGAGTGGGTAGAAGAGAGGCAGATGAAGATTGGTGGCTATGAATCCCAGCATGCGTATAGTGTGGAAGGAAAGAAACTCAAGTCATCTTGAAGATAGAAGCAATCACATACAGAAAACTAAGATGATCTGCTCCTTTATTTTTGGTGTAAACAGGACTAACGGGGGTATAGAAGACTTGGAAGATTACATAGGAAAAGTGAAAAGTTCAACTTTTCAGTTTTTGGCTCTTTCCAGTGTCCTTTTGGACCCCAGTTTGTAAACCCCCTTCCCATCACCTTTGGTGATGGATTTTTTGTGATTTATGAGTATAGTTTTGTTTTAATTTTTTTACAAGTATATGGATATAGTAACTTTTATCAAAGAAAAAACAAAGAACTTTTTTCCAACTGTATATTTCCTCTATTTCCGACCAAATCTATTTTTTTTTAAAATTATTAAATGGAGTCTTAGTTGTGTATTTTTTTTTATTTCTTCTAAGAGGAAGTTTAAAGTACCTTAAAAGTCTATTATCCAAAAAGATGGAGAGATTGCGACGATGTCACACACCGTATTGGTGCAAGGTGGATGAAAAAGAGGATCACATCTGGAGTATTGTGTGATAAGAAGGTGCACCAAAATTTAAGGATAAGTTCTACAGAGTGGTATATAGACAAAACTATGGTGTATGAGCCAAAGAACTGGTCAGTCAAGACTCGCATGTTCAGAAGATGAAAGTTGCAAAAATGAGGATCCTTTAGGTGGAAGACAAAATGTGGAAAGCAAGGTTGAGATGGTTTGGGCATGTGAAGAGGAGATGCACAAATGCCCCAGAGGTGTTAGAGGGTGGCTATGGATGGTTAATGAAGGGATAAAGGTGGGAGAAAGAAGTATTGGGAGAGGTGATCAGACAAGATATTGTCCAGTTTAAACTTACCGAGGACATGATAAGAGGTTGTGGAGATAGAGTAGAAAATTAGAAGATAGTAGAGTTTTGTCTCACTTATCCTTCCATACTAGTAATCGTAGCATTACTTTTGTAGTTACTAGTCCTTAGATTTTAGTTACTATTTGTTGTTTCTTGTAAGTACTTCGATTATCGTATTATTTTGTAGCAACTACAATTAAGAATGTTTTGTCATGCTTTCTGTAGTAATTTGTCATGGCTTCTTCACTTACGTTATTTCTTTTTCCACACTACTTTGAATTGTTTTTCATGAACCAAGGGTCTAAAGGAAACAGCCTCTCAACCACCAAAGTAGGGATAAGGTATGTGTTCATTCTACCCTCTCCCGACTCCAACTTTATGGGACTATGCGGGGTATGATGTTGTTGTTGTAGTTATGCAACGGCTATTTGTTCTAACTTTATTTTTTTCGGGCCAAATGCAGTAAAAGGAAGTTGCTAGGGCTCCATTGTTTTTACTCAAATAAAAAATTTCAATACAAAATATTTGAGTTCTGACTATGTATTTGTTTTTTTTTCTTGCCTTCTTTTTTTTGGGCCAAATCCAGATAAAGGAAAAAAAATTGGCCGACACTGTTAATACTTTTAGCTAAACAAAAAAAATCAGCGTAACTAATGGAGTTTCAATCAAGTTGTTTTACAAATTTAGCCTGAAAAAAAAATGATTCAAACATTCATAAGTTAACAAATTAAAAATATAATAAAATATGTTATTTCAAAAAAAATGCCACGTTCACAGAAAAATGTGTGGCAGCCCATGCCCATCAGGTGAGATTGGTTAGGAGAGTCAAGGCTATCGAAATGCCAAGTCCAAGGAGGTCATTAGTGACTAGAAAAAGTTTGAGTGCGCACTTGATAAAATGTGTCAAGTTTATGAGGGGTTCCGACGTATTCTGCCTCATTTATTTTCTTAAATAAACCTAGAACATTTTTTGAAAAGGTAAGGTAACCAAACGAAAATAGCCTAGACCATAAGATAATGAAAGAAAATCACCTCAATATTCTCTCCACCATTTCCTCCTCGGAGTCTTTACAGCTCTCCAAACTTTCCTTCCACAACTGCAACTTCCCAATCATACTGCCACGAGAAGTAGAATGTAATGCAGACAATAAAATGTTCTAAAGGTTAAGAAAAGTGCAGTTAAGAAAACTCCATACTTGTCATGGTAATTTTGTAATTCCATGTAATATGCCTTCTTGTTAGTCTTGAAATGCTGCTCCTGACGCATAACATTATCAGGGTGACAGCTACCAGAACAAATCATCTGACCCCTGCAAAGATGCCAGAGATTTTGATAATATGAGATTCTCAGACCATCCATGTGAAGGGTTAAATCTCACCTGTCCCAAATAAATGCAAAGGTAGGCCTGCATAGTAAACTATAAATGGAAACAGAAAAGCACTTTCAAAGGTAGATTATCCCAATGCTTCAACCATAGCCCAAAATCTCTCCAATCAGAAGTATTAAGCACTTGAAAATGAAAAGAGTTAAAGTATCTATACATGCTATGCAGAAAAGATATGCTTAAAATATGGACGTGTGACAGCTATGGCTCTGGTACAAATGATCATGAAACATACTAACTTATTATAAGGTAATGAGAAAATACATAATTACCCCATTAAAGTAAGACTTGTTTTTCAAAGAGACACCTGAACTTTGCGGGGGTCCTAGTACCCCCTTAAACAATTTAAGAGTGTTATAAATATCCCACTTTTCGCCAAACCTCAATTGCAAGAAAAAAAGTGCAATCACGCGCCAATTGTTGTCTGCCACTATTAAATTTGTTTAATTCTTAATTTTTAGTTTCATTTTCATTTTTTCTAATTTATTTCACTTTATTTTCATTTTTTCCTCTTTCTTCTTCCACCTTCATTACTCAAACCCTTTGTTCTTTGCTGTAAATCCTCCAACGGAACAGCCATTGCCGCCTTCCACATAGCCTCCATGACGCTTTGCTGTTATAACACTATTTCCACCACTAAATATCACCAAATCATTGCTAAATCTAGATTAAAATTGATAAAATCACTATTAAATTAAAAATTAATAATCACCCCAATCTACCATCTTTCTAGCAATATTACAATAGTGATGCAACGAAACTCCACTACAATAAAAAAAAAATTAACATTAAACATCAGTGAAAAATTATAAGTAAATAAATACAACCAAATCAATTCAGCTCTCAAGTCACTAAAGCAAGGTAATGGAGTTCTATATTCAAACCAAAAACAAAAAAAAATGGAGTTTCTTTATACTCCCTAATCAATCGAATAATGGAGTTCATATATTTTTATTTTTAAAAAAAATGGGGATAAAAGAAGAAAAAGGAACAATGAGAAGCAAAGATAAGAAAAAAAGTGATAGAAATGGGTGGAGTAAATGGCTCTTCTAAGTTGAAGAAGATAAAGAAAAGGTAATTGGGTTTTTGAATTTGGGTGAAGAAGCTAATGGAAAAGAATGAATTGAAAAAGTTCAATTAAATAAATAAAAGTGAAGAAAAGAAAACAATATTTCTAATTATAAATGTTAAAATAAATATTTATTTATTTTTTGGCTTAGCTCACTCGCTATTGGCGAGTGAACTACACTTTACCTGCCACCTAGGCTTATAATGGGATAATAAATTTATTATAAATAAGAATAAGGGGGTAAAAGGTCCCCCGCAAAGTTTAAGTGTCTTCTTAAAAAACAGGTCTTACTTTAATGGGGTAATTATGTATTTTCTCTAAGATAACCTATGCTAACCTCTTTTACATCTTGAGGTGTTGATTTAGGGATATTTTTCAGATAGTTGACACAATAGAGTAAGAGCCTATTTGGATTGACTTAAAAGTTGGTTAAACCTATTTTCAAGTTATTTTTAGTTTTCGGGAGTGTAAAAATAACTTAAAAATAAGTTTAAAATGACTTAAAAAAAGTTAAAAACCAAAAGTAGCACACTCCCTACTTTTTATTTTTTAGTTAAAAAGTTATTTTAAGTTTGACTTTTTATTTTTCGACTTAAAAGCTACTTTATTAAGTCAATCCAAACGGGCTCTAAGTTATAAGGTCAATAAGTGCACAATTACGTACCTACTTAAATTTGATCCTTAGAAGAAACTTGAATGACTGGGAATGATTGAACTTTTCAAGCTACTGGAGAGTTTCCAAGGAATCCAAACAGGTGAGGATTATTTATGGTGGCATAGGCAGAACAAAGGAAGATACAGGGTGAAGGAAGGATATAAACAAGCAAGTCTTAGGGAGAATCAAGAATTTAAATGGCATTGGAAGCAAATCTGGAGAGTCAAAGTGCCACAAAAAGTGGCAGGCTCCACCTGGCTGCTAGCCAATGAAGCAATACTGACATTGGACAATGTAACCAAGAGAGGTATATCTCTATGCAACAGATGCTACTTATGTGGTAAGGATATAGAGACAGTAAGACACCTCTTTCTACACTGCGATTTTACTGATCAATTGTGGCAGATTTTCCTTTCCTTAATCTCAGAGGCATTTCTTGGAGTATGCCTAGTAAGATTGATGAGACTCTTTTCAGTTGGGAGGAGGCTGGAGTTGGGGCTACAAACAGAGAAAGATGGAGGATGATCCCTGCTTGTATATGGTGGACAATATGGAGAGAGAGAAATGATAGATGTTTTGAAAATACGAACAACAACCAGCAGGAAGTCAAGCTTAAATGTATTTTGTTGTTTTGTTTTTGGTGTACAAATGTCTATTCCAATGAGACTGAGTCAACCATAGATGTTTTAGGGTCTACCTAGATCTTGGTTTAGCATTGGAAAGACTATAACCCTTTTCTTCTTTTGTGTAAATATGGTTTTTCAGTACTACCCAAGTACTGACTGAAATACAAATGTTACTCGTGTCAAAAAAAAAATTACGTACCTACTTAACAAAAGTCCATAGAAGCAATGCACAGGTGATAAGATAGAACACGCCCTACTAAGAAAGTAGAAAAGAGGTCTCAGATGGTTAGAGAACTGCAATTCAAGGCCAAAAAAATCACACGGTGCTAGTTCCACAATCAGGAAAGCATATGCTTCTCCAGACTCCTAACGTGAAACGACATTTGGTAATATCAGAGACTAGATTAGGGAAAATATTTACAGCCAGAGTGTGGGAGGTTGATTGCATGTCAGATTAGGTTCTATTAAAAGTTAAGATGTGTGGTTCCTCTAATTGGTCCTATGTAAATGCTACCTGGCATACTAACAATATCAAGTATACTACACTATTTAATAGAAAGATAGGGATATGGCACAGATACAGCTGATACATTGGTGTATTATGATCCTCATAATCCATTTATTCAACCCATTATACAACAATCGATGTGTCCTATTATAATCGCACCAAACTACATCCACAAACACTAGGAACCCTTTGTTCATCATTTTTTCTCCACGAATCTCTCGACCTCTCGTTGCATCGTTAAAACAATTGCTCCACAGTCTATAATTTCCAATCTCATCAGAAGAACATGATGCTAAAATCAGTAACTCTAATCTCAATTTAATTCAAAAGCATATCCTAGCTTTCTTTTATTTTATCTTTATATAAAGGGAACTATAATCACGTCAAAATTTGATGATTCCCTAAAATGAGAAAACCAATCCAAGTACTGGCAGATGGAAAACAAAATACCAAGAGCCCACCATAAATTCTACAGTACGAAGTAACAATAGAAGTCACAGGAACCTCAACTACAAAGTTCCGAATATGAAAAAACAGAAAAATTGTTGAATGTCAAACATATTGAGATATTAAGCAATGGAAGACTTGCCACTTAAGAAATTGATTTCCGAAGTGAAAATTTTCCTCCCCCAGTAATTTATAGACAATATCATCTGGTCCTGACCCTTCTGGCAAAAATTGCGTAAGAAATCCTCTCTCATCTTCTGACAAGTTTGCTTGCCAAACCTAAATCAATTACCAGAGAATAAGATATAAGGGTAACTATACCTTCCAATAACAAGTATTTAGCATACATAACTTGATAGACTGTTACCTTGTGGGAGAGGACCTCACTTAAATTATTGAGTTCAAAAGTTTCATGAGGTAGAGTAAAAACATCAGCCAATATGCTATGGTGATGTGAGAGAGAATCCAAAAAGGGAGTCAATTCTCTCTGTGAAATGCCAATTTGCTCCTTCTTGGCCAGAACACACCTTTTTTTGTCATCCCAAACCAGAGAAACGTTGGATCTTAACTTCAAATTATATCTTGCTAATCCCTGCTTCTTCTTCTTCTTCAGTCCATGGGGATCCAGAGGACAGTCAATATTGTTGATAGCACGTAGACGTTTCTTCCACTGATCAGCCACCATTGTCAAAGCATGCCAAAATAATTACCACTACAACATAATCATGCCCTCTCAATTTTGATCAACGAGACCCTCTCTATGAATTGTAAGTCGAGAACTTCTAAAAACAACATAAAAAATATGTAAGCTACCTTTACAATTGCTTTGAAAAGATGTGTTCAAGAGCATCAGGGGTCCAACTACCCACAACCTATCCTTATTTGTACAAGAGAAAGGTGGAAATTGGCATACAATCAAGTACACTGACAGGCAGATGAGGTAAAATCGTTTGTTAAAAGCAAGTAGACAGAAGAGGCAAAATATAATAAACAAACAAGCTTCATAAAGTACAATAGCTCATTGGCATGCCTGTTCAATTAAGGAAACAAGTAAGATATTTTTCAGTTACCCAGTGACCCGGTTAATATATCTCTGTAGCCACTAGCCAAGGGAAGCAGATCAAGTCAACTTTCAAAGATCAAAAAGATTAAGATTACAGTGAGATTACTGCAAAGGGATAGTCATACAATCCTTGCTCCATTATCAACCTTCAACTAAAAAAAAAGTACAACAGAGAGATAATGACACGCAGAGTTTACAAGACCGAAAAAGTAGAAACTATAAGATTAATAAGCAGACACAGTAAATTGATAGCTTGTTACATACGAGAGATAAAATTTACTATATTTAAGAAAGCAAAGAGAAGAAGTTGTGGAATACCCAAAGCCCAAAATAGATATCAAAGAGACTGATTGTATAATTCTAGCCAGGGTTTCAGATGCGAGAAAATCGAATTGAAACAATATAGGGTTGTGAAGGCTCTAATTATGTAAATCACAACATGAGAAAGAAAGATGTAGAAATAAAGCCCTAAAATCCAAGAACCTGAAACAAAGTCGATACCGGCGGCAGCAATGAAGGGCAGGCGTCCGAGGGTTGAAGCGTTATCCGATACTTCTTCGCTCACGGCCTACTTTTTGCATTTTTCCCTTTTTTTCTTTTTATTTTCTCTGGACCTTTTTTTCCCGCAGCGGATCGGATCTCCTATGTTTGGACGCAAGATGACCCGTTATGATTGTTCGGTTCTAAAACATGTTTGAATCAAATCTAATTTTTTTAAAGTTATTTTACACTCTGTTTGAATCATTGTTATTTATTGTTTTATAATATATTATATTATATTATACACTATTATATGATAGATATAATGTTTGGCTAGACTGTATTGTTTGTTATTGTTTAATAACATTTTTATTATTTGATTTGACTATATTGTATTGTAATTTATAAATTTACTAAAATATCATTAATTATTCTAAGGTAGGAGGTTTGACTAGAATTAAATAATACAATGTAAAGGGTAAAATAGTATTATGACATATTATGTAAAGATATAATTGAAAAAATAAATTAAGTAACAATGGAAACACACCAAATTGGTTGTTCCGTAAAATGGGGGTTTTCATTATTACGTAACAACGGAATTTAACAATACAATACAATACATTTTAAGTAACAATCAAAACAAACATTGTAGGTATAGTAACCATACAATACAATACAATGAGTAACAATGATCCAAACAGAGTGTTATGACTTTCTGATAGTGTTTAACAAATACAAAAATGAATTAAAATAAGTTAGGGATTGTTTGACAAAGTTAAAAATAACTTTTAAAAGTTTAAAAATCAAATGTAGGCATCTCTCTATTTTTAATTTTTTTATTTAAAAGTCATTTAAATTTGACTCTTTTTTAAAAACTTTTTTTTTAAAGTCAATCCAAACGGAATCTAAGACAAGTTATTACTATTATTTTATATCATGTTTGATTTTTTTACTAAAATTTACATAATGCTATAAAATATGAGCAATATACTACAAGAAATATAAACTAAAGATATGTGGAGAATAAACGTAATGTCTTCAAGCTATCTTACCATTGTAAATAACAAATCTTATTTATATATTGAGAAATCACTTCAAAAATCACTATATTAAATATCTAAATTAATGGATACATTTTTATCCAAAATAGTTCATAGAACCTAGGGAATATATACATATATAATGTAATTTGTTCATGTATCGAGTAAATGGACTATTCAATAATTCAATAGATTTATCACACATAAGTTATTCTAACTATTAAATATTATATAATTGATATTGATATGATAATTAATTTATATAAAATAAAAGGTAAAATAATTAATACGTGTATTGACCAGGGGCGGACCTACCTTGTTGCAAGTGGGTTCATATGAATCCACTTCGTCGAAAAAATACATTGTATATACATATATATTCATCTGTTTTTTGAAACAAAACACACTATATTGAACCCACTTGCAACATTAATACTGCTTCATTTTATTTTTTTTAATATTTTGAACCCACTTGATAAAATTTATGAGTCCGCCACTAATATTGACTATATATGAATAAGGGTATCTTTAGATTAGAGAATTTTTTATTAAATATATTTTAAAACTATGATCTGAACCTAAGGTACATGTTTATACTAGATGAGAATCAGCCCGTGCAAGCACAGGCTAGCACTCGATATTTTAGCACAATTCGTTTCAATCGAAAAAATAGCTTTTAACGTTAATAAACATGCATATATTAATACATGTATTAAAGTCTTTATGAAATTAGTTAATTGTCATTGAATCAAATATTGTTATAGACTTTTAAAACATTTACAAAGTGTTAATTACCTCTAAAAATGTATTTAACTACAATTAAGTTATTGTTGTTAATTAATGGAAAAAGGGTCTGAAAAATACTGCAACTTTGATCGAAATTGTTGTTACGATACCAAACTTTATGAAGGAGCTTTTACCCCCTGCACTATTTAATAGTGTATTTTAAAGGTTATATGTGCCCACGTGGACACATTACTATTTATAATGATGCAATATTTATGATGTCCACGTGGACACATATATACCTTTAAAATACACTATTAAATAGTGCAGGTGGTAAAAGGTCCTCCATAAAGTTTGATATCGTAACAGCAATTTCGACCAAAGTTTAAGTATTTTCAAACCTTTTTCTCTTAATTAATTAACACTTTGTGTAATGCTTCAATAAATAACTCCATTGAATCACGCACTTTCGTGCGTCTTTATTGAGGAAAATGGAACAAATATATCCCGAACTATTGGAAATGCTCTGTCATATTTTTAGGACATTGGTGTTCTTGTTGTCAAAAAACTAGAGCATATATGTCCTTCACTTTAACGGAAGAATAAATAGGGACATGTGACACCCAGTTAGACCAATTAATTAAACAAAAATAAATAAAATTCACCCATATCCGTCCATCCACCTACATAACCCACTCACACTTAAACTAACCCAACCAAAAACTTTTCTAGTTGTTTTTTGTGGAAATCTAGTTTGGGGCTTTGTGGGTCTGGTTGTTGTTTGCCGCGAGTACAAGCTTGGAGCTTGCAAGTGAGCTTGGAGTTCACCATTAATGGAGAAACTCGAGTAATGAGGAAGGAGGCAGCAATGGTGATGGCTTTGTTTTTTGTCTGAATAGGGGTTTTGGAGTGGAATTTTAGTGTTTTTATTGTTCGTTGTTGGTTGGTCAGTAGTGGCGTTTGGTCGTTGTTTCACCTGGTAGTGAAAAGGGAGAGAGGAGAGGTCTTTTGGTGGTGGTTGATTGCAAGCTCAAAGCTCGTTAATGGCTCACCAAAGTTGATGGTAGCAACAACTATTGAGGAAAACAAGATGTGGAACTTGGGGGTTCTAGCAATGAACAAAACTGTGGTTTGGGGGTGATAGCTCGTCGGAAATGCTAATCTAAACAATATACCCCAAAATTTTAAAATATCCACCGCCCCTTAACATTATGATCAAACGATTGTTTAAATAAAAAGAAATTGAAAATCACATTTGTACAGTACCATGATCTCAAAATTGTGGGCTGACACCATTGGTTACTAAAATAGTTGTGTATGCAAATTTTATCTAAATTAAAATATATTTTTAGACTATGCTAAAAATATCAAATAAATATTAACAAATGTAACGAATAAAATAAATATTAATCAATATAATGAAAGTAACCAATGACATGTAAAAAATGTAATTTAATAAAAATGACGATTTAATCAAATTGAATAAACATTAACAACACATTCAACTGATTTTGACAAAATATAATGTAATCAAAATTAACTGATAAAAATCTCAACATTTTTTTAAAATAAGGATAATTATTAATAAATTGCATTAAAATCATAGAACATGCATTTTGAACTATTTAATGAATAAAATATTTAAAATATTAATTTTAAAAAATATTAAACCAAAATTTGGTATCACCAACGAAAAGCAATTGTACCGTTCCTCCAAGTTGAAGGGGGATCATACACATACGCTAAGTTTTGAGGAGATCCCTAGATAGAAATGCAACAATCAAACTGAAGTTAAGCTAAAGACAAAATGTTATTACTTTCAAGTTCCAGATATTCAACAAAAGACAAACTTTTAACAGACCTCAGAGGCCAAATGGCTGGGCGATCTTGATGTGCCTTGATTTTGAGATATCTGTGGAGCTATTGGCTAAGGTAGAATTGAAGGGGAGCGTATGGATGAAATCATGTATAATTGATATACTCTATTGTTGGCAATACAAGTAAAAGCCACGTAATATTTAGGGAAGTACTTTTTGAAAAGATAAAAAATAAAATGACAAAGATACTCACAATTTGAAATTTAATGACAAAAAGCAAACACGTTGATACCTCAAATTTTACCCATTCTTCTAAAATAATTGAATTATACTAATTAATAAAAACATCCTTATACTTTTGGAAGAGTGACAAAATTCGTACTTCTGTTAAAATTTATCAAGAAACTCATAAGAACATGCCAAGTACATGATTTTCCCTTTAAAAGTTTCAAAAATGTCTTTACTGGTTGTCTTTCACCTTCCGTAAAGTAAAGACTCTGAATTCACCAAATGGTTGAATCTATCATTGATGTCACTGCAATTATCAATCTCAATGCTAAGATATCCAACAATGAACGAAATCTAATTTAATTCTACTTTCATTTTATTGGAACTTATATATCATCCTAATGTTTCTATATATATTGAAAATTGAGTACAACGTTGAGATTATCCATATTAGAATGAGAAAATAAACAAAATTGGCAAATCTTTTAGACCTTTTACCAAATATGTAAATGACATTTTAATATTGACTTTGCAAAGTTTAATTATTTCTAATAATTCTTAGAAGGCAATAATTTCATATAAATAATGAAGTTGCGAAGTATATAAGTCAAATACATTAAGTTATTAATCAATTAAATCACTGCATGAAAGAGGAAGAGGAGAAAATCTAATGAACTTCTATTTTATTTTGCGAGAAATAACATGTACCACATTTTCTTCAACAATCATAGTTCTTTAAGTTGGTAAGAATATAAAAAAGTTTGAGCAACAAATTATATTTTCAAGAAGCTTAGAATGGTTTTAGTTGAAGAGAAAGCGAATTCAAACTACTTGGTTTTCGAAAAGTGGAAGACAATCACAATTTTATTTTTTTAAAAGTTAAGAGAAAAAAAGACATGTATTTGGCACATTTTTGTGTTAATGTCGTGAGTTTCTTGATAGTTTTTAATAGAAGGATAAATTTTGTCACTCTTTAATTAACACAAAGATATTTTTATCCACTAGGATAATACAAAAATATACCTTAGATTTAGGCTATAGTATTAAAAAAAATTAGCCAAAAAATCTCATATAAAATGTCCTTGTGATAATAATTACTAAAGAACAATTATTATATTTTAGTTTATTTATTCTCAACATAACATATTATATAATTACAATTCTCGTATAACAAATACATCAATAAATAAGGAAAGGAGTTCTAAGTTGGAATTTAACAGTGACAAAAATGATCATGTGTGCTCCACAACTACTAGTGTCATCACCATGCAAAGAGATGGAACCAACCAAGACTGAACACTAGCCCCATTTTGTAGACGGGTTGGGACCTTCTTTATAAGCATTTTAACATTACTTTTGATGGGGTGGACGTTTCTTTTCACAATTCTATTAAATTATTCTGAAATTATAATTTTAAAATTATAGTTTTGAACTAAAATATTTCATATGAGAGGTGGATAAAATAAATTTAGGTTGGATAAGAAAATATGGGATATCTCAAGATTAAGTGGTGTTTGGATTGTCTTAAAAGTTGGTCAAATCTATTTTTAAGTCAGTTTTGGACTTTTGAAAGTGTTTGACAAATATAAAAAACAACTTAAAATAAGTAAAAAAATGACTTAAAATAAATCAAAAACCAAAAGTATGTCTCTCTACTTTTTATTTTTTGATTTAAAAGTCATTTCAATTTGACTTTTATTTTTGATTTAAAATCTACTTTTAAAGCAAATTCAAACGGACAATAAGTTTGGTACATATTTATGCCATTTTTTTATTGATGATATAAATTTAGCTTAGTATTGAGATAAAATTGCATTGTTTAATTAAACATGTTATAAATCTAATACCAAATTTATTCTCAAAATACATTTAAAATGATAATTAAATATTTTTTCATTTTTTCAGAGGATAACATAATACAACATATAGTAGTCTAACTTATTGTTTTTTTAATAAGAGAAGGCCCACGCACACAAAAAAAAAGAAAGAACAACTTTCATATATAGCAAACATAAAAATCATATTTGTATGTTATAGCTATAATTTGTATAATTGCACTCCATAAAATAATTTATATTTGTTATGGAGCTTTTGATTTGTATAATTCGCTAGATACATTCAATTTATATACAATTGTTCAGTTTTGTATAAATTCATTTATACAATTGAATAATTTGTATATAAAATATTTGCTGTAATTTGTATATATATGTGTTCTTTGTATAAGTGTATATGTGAAATCTATATGCAAATATCTCTCTCTCGCTTTATACAACACAAATTATACATTGTAATTTGTATAATCTGTGTTTGTATAAAGCGAGAAAGATAAAAGAGAACTGAGCAGGGGAAGATCTGTATTTGTATAATTATAATTGTATAGGACGAAAATATATTTATTTGTATTTGTATATACACTTTTCTCTTGTTTGATACAAACACAAACACATTTTATACATTTGTATACCGAATGAGTTTCTATACCGAATGGGTAATTGTATACCGAAAATGACTAATTGTATACCGAACCAGATGACAAAAAAATGAGATTTTTGCTGCGAATTACAAAAAAATAAACTATGACTATAACATTTAATTTAAATTAATAGTTTGTTATTTCATATAATTTTCCCAAACAAAATAAAAAATGTGTATCCTTTTAATATAATAAAAAAAAAATATATACAATAAACGATATAGTACTAATTGAATTGTTTTAGTTGAATTATTATATAGTAGTAATTTAACATTCAAGTTAGAAGTTGCTTTTAGTTGGAGGTATTATAGTAATTAAACATTAAAATTACCTATGTTTAAAAATGAGAAAAACCCTTTATTTATAACATAGAAATGGTAGTATGTACAAATATTTATCGTGCATTATTAGAAAAATCACAACTTATCAAAAAAGCATAACCTTCGACATGAAAAGGTGTATGCTTTAATTAAATATAATATAAATAAATAAAAATATATATATTTTTGTTAAGAATATTATAATTATAATAATTGAGCCATAAATATGATATGAAAATTATTTTTCGTTGCCAGTTTATATAATAAAATAATGAACTCAAAAATGATTTGAGCTAGGAAGCAGGTAGAGAGTTCCCAAATTTGCATTTGCACAAGCCAAAGAAAAGACTACAGTCGTGTTGGGCGGGAAAATGAAACGTCTCACGAGTATCGAGAAAAAAAAGAAGGTGATTTTTGAAGCCCGCCTCGCCACGCTAATTTCGCCTTTCACTCTCTCATTTCTGTCTTTCCTATTTTGGCGTATCAGTCTCTCCCAGCTCGTACTTAAACCCTACAAATTCAAAAGAAAGTTAAGCTTCTTTATTCCATTCAAAGATGGTGGTTCCATGCGTTGCCGAGCTTCCCGATCCTGTCAATGATGCGATGGTCCCGAGACGTTGCAGTGCGAGAATAAAAAATTTGAAGAGTGAGCAGGAAGCTCAGCTTGAGCGTGAGCGTCAGAGAGTACGGTGCCGCTCCAATGACGACTCAGTTCTTGAGAAGAAGACCAAGGTTTATAAGAAGGGCAAGGTTGTTACTCCCTCACAAGCTCAAGCTCCTAATAATGACGGCACAGATGCCACTGTTGATAACGATGACGTCACTATAACCAATGTTGCTGCGCCAAATGACTGTACCGATCATCCTGTTCCCGAAACCTCTCTGAATCCCCAGCTTAGCGGGAACGGGACTGAGAAAAGTTCGCATGCCAGGGTGACAGAGACTATACGGAGATTTAACAAGCATTATCTTCATTTCGTTCAGGTTTCCTCAATTTCCCATTTCATTTTTCCCGATAATTTCCGCAAGCAGACATTTCACAAGACAAGAGAGGGTTCAGTTTTAAAGCATATCTCTGTCATGTGTGTATATGATAGCAATGATTTTCTCTCTTGTTGACCGTGGTTAGGAAGAGGAGATAAGATGTGGAAGAGCCCAAGCAGATCAAAAAACAAAGAAAAATTCAAAATCTAAGGTCAGCCCTCTCCCGCCTGTGATGAGTTGAACTAGAAAAGTACATTTGGTTGTTAGAACCATGAAACATATCAACTTCCAATTTCAGTATCATTTTATTCTCTCCTTACGCCCAAGTTTGTTTTAGTGGTTTGGCCTTTTATTGCTCATTTTGATTTATGTAAGCAATGCAAAACTTGGCAGCCCTTAACGTATTTAGGTTGGTAACACATTTGTGCAGGAAGCCGAAGATGATGGCAAACGCAGTTCCAAGCGGCCTGATCTAAAGGCGATTTCTAAGGCATGTATTTCTTCATAAGTCCACATTGGCTGTGTTAATAATCCTATAACATGTGATACCAACTTGAATGCTTTTTACCAGATCCATGTACTTGTGTGCTAGAGCTAGACCAAAATAATGTAGAGATTCATCAATAACTCTGACATTTTCCGTGGAAATTTGGTAGTCTACACTACTATTGGTATCTACTGGTAGATGGGGAAAGGGCCAAACTATGTCTCTTTTAATTACGTTATCAGATCAATCCCCTGAGATTAACTGCCACTCCTTCTGATTTATTAGAATGATGGATCAAATACAATAGGGTGACGAGATTGACTGCCACTCCTCCTGATTTATTAGCATGATAGATCAAATACAATAGGGTGACTTGTATTTAGGAAAAGAATCCAAGTAGATATATCACTCAAACTACAAAGTTTCAGTGTGATGGTTACTATATCGATTGAATGTAACTTTTGAAGTGTGAAAGTATACTGTTCATGCTGCTAAAGTTTGAACCAGTGCCTCAAAATTTATATCGAGTCTGTTCAAGACTCTTGAACTTCTACAGTAATCTAAGTGACATATAATGGAGCCTTTTGTATGCTCTAGTATTTGGTCTTCCCAGCCATTTTTAATTGAATGATTCCTAGTTCTCCTTTTCTTTATTTTATGTCAGTCTGATTGTGTACCAAGTTAAAATGATGAAAAACTTGAGAGTTTGGCAAATGCTACATGATTCTCCAAAATTGCATGGATTAGATTCAACTTTTCTTTAATATTGAAACTTATAATGCCTATCCACATGACTAGTAATAAGTATTATAGATCTCGGCAGTTGTCAGTCAGTACTCATTTCTCTCATGCTCAATTTTTTTTTAAAAATATTCTAATGCAAGAGATATAATATTTGCCTATCTTTTTTATTGATCGGTATTATTAGCCTATCTTTAAATTTGTTTGACTGTGATTTTTGTTAAAGAAATGAAGATATTTAGCACCCATGTATGCTTTTGTAGTGGTCTTAGGTAAATTTGTCTAGGAAGAGTAGAAAAGTAATGAGAATAACAGTAAAACTGAACCTTGTTTATCATTTTGAATTGGAACAAACAGTTGGATAAATGATGTTTCTTTTTTATTAAGAGCAATGACTTGAAACTACTTTATTCTAAAAAGGAAATAAAAAGAACCAATCATGTATAAAAGCTGTAATTGTAAACCACAATTGAGTCTATGGAAGCATTGGTACAGCTTCCACCACTTATCTCTAGTGTTACCAATCATCTTTTGTTTGTTAATAGTAATGAAGTGATTTAATTATTGTGCAAGAAGTTGTATTCTATTTGCTTCACATGTTTGTCAAAATTTGAGTCTTTTGGAGCAAGTCTACTTTCGTACTATTGATTCTTAATGAGAAAAACTTGCAGATGATATCAGAAAAGGAGGTTTTGAATCGTGAGAGAATTGGCTCCCTTCCAGGTTGATTGTCTACTCTTGTTAAATGTCTCGTGATATGATTGATTTATCAAATGATGGGTATTTGTGTATGACTGTGAATTATATAAACCTCCATTTGCTTTTCTTAGGAAAACCACTTCTTGCTTCTATAAGCTAAGTGGATTGGAATTTCAATTTGCTGACCTTTTTCTTGGAAAAAGTTTAGATACATTTACCCCGTATAGAAAAGATATGTGCACCTCTTGTACTCTTATCAATGCAACCTAAAGAAGATAATTAGTTCTCTCAGTTTCCCCTTCTCTCACTTGGATTTTCACATGTATTAAAAGGCTCTATGATATCAGTTGAGACTTAAGTAGCTTTGTCTAACAATGATTGCCCTTTTGCTTAATATTTTTTCTTCTTCTCATAGTTTTCCCGAGACTTTTGTTTTTTGATGATTATTTCTGCTGCATCATTATTGTGTTTTCATCAATAATATTTTTTGGCAATTATTCTAATGGCAACTTTGTTTTTCTCTTGGTAACTAAGCCTGTAAGCCAATATAACTGTGTTTATTTTCAGTGATTATCATGGTGATAATGCCTCTTTCCCCTTTTCAACTTTCATGGATGCAACCCTGTTTTTCATCTTGTTTGACCACTTTTTTAGTCAGTCAGGTCAGTAAACAGCCTTTGTTCGGCAAACACATGGTATGGTCAGTTAGTGTCACGTCAGTGCATTTGGCTGTTTAATGACACATTATCCATTAACTAGTTGGTATTAGTTGTATACAACATCACTCTACTTTCTATTTAGCATCATGTTACTGTTCAGCTACACACCCACTGTTCAAATTAGCAATCTGTCAGTGCCTCATAAATGTCCACTGACATGTCACTGTTCCGACAGCAACCACACTATTGTGTGTATTTTTATTGAGTAAATATTTTTGTATCTATAGTCATCATGTGTCAATCTGTTAACCTTTTTGCAGTAAACTGATTTTATTTTTTATTTGATAACTCAAAATACTTTGTTACCTCGAATTTGAACAACTTGAGTTTAAGGGAGATTGTTGAAAGTCAAGATAGATGTTGACTTAGTAAATATGTCACCGTCATCTTCTATGTATTTTGTTTACACATGTATTTGTAATTACTACTATATTACGCTCCTGGCTTAAGTGTTTGAAGTCATGAATTTACCATATCAAAAGGAAAATGAAAAAAAAAGTTCTCTCCATCTCTCTCTCAGATTTCATGGTTCCAACATGTTATCTCTACATGTATTAAACAATTATAATTTCTTGCGTTTGAGTCAAACCTGTCCACTGAATATGAAGAGGGAATTTCTTAGTTTGATAATGTGATTTTAAGATTTTTTTACGCAGCATATAACCTTTTTCTTTTGCAGAAAATGCAATGGAAACTAATTAACTATCTGATTTTCAAACAAAATAAATGTTTGCATTTTGACCAAATGTATACATATGTGGCATACTTTGGCTCTAGAAGATGAAAACTTTGATGATGGTGGACCAACAAGTTTCTAATAGAACACATCTAGTGATTAGTTCTTTAACTTATGCGTCAATTAACTTCTAGTAAGCCTGTACGACATTAGCGTTTGTTCTTGTTCTTTACATTTGAAAATCCAGTCAATCTATATGGTTTAATGGTATGTTCTGCAGTTAAAATATGTTTTGGGTGGCTGTATCTGTTAGTGAGTTTTAGTTTTGAGTTTCTTGTGGCAGGCATTGATGTTGGTCATCAGTTCTTTTCGCGTGCTGAGATGGTCGTTGTGGGATTCCATAACCATTGGCTAAACGGCATTGATTGTGTTGGCCAATCTGCAGGGAAAAAAGGGGTATATCGTTGGCATTTGAGTTTGAGTAACAGTTGACTAGCTAAAAGAATTTCAATCTTGAATTACGAATTCTTCCTTGCTCAACCTAGAATAGTGAATGATGTTTTGCTTGTTATTTTTCTAACTCATTTCCTTCAAATATCAAGAGAATACCATTTTTACTTTTGACATTTATGGGAGTTATCTAGAAACAAACATTTTCAAAGGATGTTACGTGTTCCTCAAAGGAAGAAAATAAGTTGTATCATGAAGGATGCATATTATCTGGTTTGTTGTTAGGGAAACTTTGATCCTTCATGTGCACATTCCATTACGGCCTAGTTTATTGTTACAGTAAAAACATCTAGAAATCTTAATCTTTTCATTAGACATTTTGCTGTTCCTTTTCCTAGTCTTTACTTTGAACAGTCATAGTGAAGTGCATTGAACTATTCCCTACAGATATGGTTCTTAAGTTTCAACGAGAACCAACTGTGGAAAGTGGTAAAATGAAGTAATTAACTATTTGCTCGTATAGCCCTTTGATGTGAAAGGTTTTCTTTTGGTGCATTGGATTTTTTTGATTGCTCACGGCTTAAGTTATTACAGGAAATTCAGTTCATTGTCTATATTTGATGATAATAAAATGATACTGAACTCTTATTGATCCTCACGTGTGAAGTATCTATGGGTATTGCTTTTGTTGATAATGTACACTCATGAGCTGCTGAAGGCAGTTCTTTTGTCTGGAGGCTTATACATGTCTTCTCTACCCTATTACACTATATTTTCCCGAATGTCTTCTACATTTTTCTTTCTCTCCTTTTCGTTTTGTTAACTTAATATATATGATCCCTTCACATCATTAGGAGTACAAAGGCTACAGTTTGCCCCTTGCGGTATCAATTGTCGTATCGGGACAGTATGAAGACGACCAGGACAACTATGAAGAAGTGGTCTATACTGGTCAAGGTGGAAATGATCTTCTTGGTAACAAGCGCCAAATAAAGGATCAAGTCATGGAACGGGGTAATTTAGGGCTTAAGGTTTGCTTTTTTCTTCTTTCTTGGCAACTACTTTTTATTTTTTATTTTTATCAACACCTCTTATTCTGAATTGAATATATTATTTTCTGTTTTCAATGTGTGATAGGTTAGCTAACACTCCCTTTGTCCCAGTTCATGAGACTCTGTTTTTATTTGGGATACTCCAAATGTTTGATACAGTTCCATTTCTGTAGAAATTTGACAACTCTCAAGAATGCAAATACATAATACTATCCAAATTATAAACCTAGATGTGTTGTTTCTTTATCTAACTGATTTTGCTAACAACCATTACCTTAATTTTTTCCTCTACTATGTTTATACAAGTCAGATTTAACATCTTAATCCGTGCTATAAGACAAATACCTGTTCTTTAAAACCGCGGAAAAGGCAGTAACTCTTATGGATGAGCATTAAAAGAAAGACTCATTTTATCCTCTCTTCTTTGTGCTTTCTGAAGCATAAAAATCTTGTGAACCCACGGGACAAAGGGAGACTTGTAGAGAAAGGGGCATGTTGTTCTCAGGTGAACTGAGTCTTCCTACACTGTGTGAGTCCTTGCATGTGTTTAATAGGGGAAATAGGAAATGTCACTCTGCTTTTATTTCTTTCGCTTTAGTAACAGTGATAGACACACAGTTCTGTTATAAAATCTTTAGTATAACTTTCTTTTAATAGGTCAATTATCAACCGCTTGATGTGCTTCTACCTTTTTGTTTGTCGAACAGGATTAATGCGTTTCCTTTGCTTTCAATTTGTTTGTCGAACAACGAAGAATAGTGGGGATGAGTGGAAAATTGATATTTACCTAAATAAGCAGTCAGAAAGATGCTCAATTCTAAATTATGTATTTGATGAGTTTTTTGGTTGGGTTGTTTCACTGAGAAAGAAAACATAAATTCGAATTAGGGAAGTATATTGTTTTTGAATTAATGTCAAGGATAACAAATAAGCCAAAGATAAAATACAAAGCTTGGAAATGTTTTTTCAGCAGCAACTTTTCCGGTGAGATTTTGGGACTTTCACCCAGGGAGTACAAGGTCATGGTGCGCAATTTCCTGGAAACAGAGTTTAGGTGATCTTGTTCTGATATTTTTTGATAAGCAACTCAAGTTGGTTTTTCTTTTCCACCTTGAGTTGGCAAAAATATTGACTTCGAGGTGTGATTAAAATATGATAATGATCAATTGGTCAAATTGGTGCTTTGTTGAAGTGATTTATATAGTAACGCTTACTGTTCTATCTGTTCATAGTGTTCCTGCTGTGGTGTTTTGCGGATTAAGTTACAGATTTTTAGTAGGGGTGGGCATTCAGTACTTCGATTTTCGTTTTTTCAATGTTATATATCAAATACCAATCCAAAGTTAGTTAGGTTTGATTTGTATTGTTCAGTATAGGTTCAGTTCTTCGGTATGATCTTTGGTAAATTAGACTATTTTTCTGCTTTAAAAACTGGTCTATTTCTATCTAAAAGTTGGCTTAACTTCTAATTTGCATCAACTTTTTGAATAAGAGAGCTACAGACATTAGCATCTTACCTAATATACAGCAACTAAAGCCCTTTGGACTATAAAACTCAATATACAGCAACTGTAATTATAATAGTTCGGTATTTCGGCTGAACCGATATACCTATATATTAAGACTTCATTACCAAAAACTGTACCGAAGACCGAACTTTTCAAAATCAAAATTGATACCTGTTTGGCCATGATAAATTTTCACTTTTTCCAGAAAATTATTTCACTTTATTCAAAAAACAGCGTTTGTTCATGAAAATTCCAAAAAACACCCAAAACCTTGATTACACTTTTTTCACTTTCACTTTTTTCAATTTTACTGTATTTTTCTTTGTCAATTTGTAGCCTAAATTTTTTACTTTTATAATAATAACCCATTTAAATTATATTTCATATTTAAATCATATTTCATGTTTTTTTATAGGAAAAATACACTCAAACAAACAAATATTATTTGCAAAATTTATAACCAAATACTACTCCAACTTCAAAAATTTCAAATAAAGTGAAAACATATTTGCAATAGTATGTAATAGCTCGTATATAAGAATTTAATCTTAGAGCAAATTTGATTTTATGTTTCTGGTGAATTAGTCAAGTTGAGTGATTTTTCTACTTGATAAAAAATTGGGGGTATAAATCATATTTAGAAAAAGTAATTTCAAATTCTAAATATTCTTTGCAAAAAGTATGGCCAAACACATCTTCAACTTCAAAAATTCCAAATAAAGTGATTTTTTTGGTTTTCATGGCCAAACACCCACTTATTTGGCTCCGTTTGTCTTTTTTATGCCACCCCCTACTTTTAAGGACTTGGTTGGTATTGTCTTGGCACTTTCCTATATTTCTTTCTGCTGAAAAACCTTCACAACCAATGGCGTTTAGTTTTACACATATAGTTGTGCTCATTAGTTTTCCTAAGTCCTTATTCCTTAAGAGTGGTCAAGTTGTTGAATCTACATTACTTGCTCTCTGTTTGCAGAACTGTATGGAGCAATCTGTACCTGTAAGGGTTACACGTGGACATCGGTGTGTGAATAGTTACGTTGGAAAGGTTTATACCTATGATGGCCTGTATAAGGTAATCAATATTGTTTTTCTTCATCTTTGAATCCCAAAATAAATTCTTTATGAAATATGTAAATGCCGACTGTGTTGTTAAAGTTGAGTCATATTTCTATCTGTTGATATGTAGTTTGTCATTCAGCCTCCCATATTTGTTTTATTTATTGGGCTGGCTTAAATGGGTCATTTAAGAGATAGTAATAGTATGTACTTAAACTGCTGTTGCTAGCAGGAACCAAAGATAGAAGAGAAAATGGAAGCAACATTCAGTCAACATATGGATGTGTTGGTGTTGGCTATGTAGGGTGATTTAGGATTTTGAGTGGTTTATATGCTTAATCTCATGATATTGGGCCATTTAGTCAGGTCAGATGTGGATTCTGACTATAACATGTTTGATTATGCAGTCCTGACCAATATATCAGATATTTCTCTAAATGGGCTATATGGCCATCAATTAAAAAAAGAGAAGTGATGAAAAGAAGTAAAAGAATTATCAGTGATGTCACTTTTCAACCTTCTGTTGTTTGTGCAAGTTAATTTTTTTACTTTCATTAAATTGTGGTGGTGTAGATTTTGGGTGCTGTGCAAATATTAAAGTATTGATGCAGTCATGCATTACAATAGTTTAGTTTTCTTTTGCAGGTTGTAAATTACTGGGCGGAGAAGGGTATTTCTGGATTCACGGTCTATAAGTTCCGATTAAAGCGTATTGAAGGACAACCTGTGTTGACCACCAACCAGGTTTCTTTCCTTTTTAACTTGACTTCTTTTGCAGTGGTATTTTATGGTTTAATTTGAATTTTTGTTCCTGTGCCCGAATACTAAGTGTCTTCTTTGCACTCTGAGATTTTCTTTCTTGGAGTTTGGGAGATTACAAAACAATGAATAACATAAATAGCCTACTTGTGAAAATGCTCTCAGGCATGATTGTCGAGGCATGACTTAAACCTTTCCAAAAAACCTTCTTTTTCACTCCGGTGGTCCTTCTGATCACCGTAAACTACCATTAACATCTACTTTCTTTGTCCCTCAAAACCCTCTTTTCGTCATTATGGAAGATTGTATTTACTTCGCGTTAGGTTTTAAGTCCTTCGACATCGAGAGAATCATAGGGACGATAGGGGATTGGTATGAATGGACAAAAAGGAGTAGGAAAGCAATCACAAGAACATCTTTTAGCAAGAAATCGATGGACTGGATTGTCCAAGTTCTTCCATAGACGTCGAAAGGAACAGGTAAAGTAGTCAGAAGATGGAAGAGAACAGAGCCATTAGCAGAAATTTTTTGTGCGAGAAATTTCAACAATTTTTTTTTTTGAACTTGGTAACTTTGTATTATATCACAAAACAGTACATGGGTCGTACTGTAACCTTATATACAAGTGTACTCCTGATTTCACTTCTCTACGCCTAAATTGAGTCTAACACATCAATAATAGAGACAGTGTCATTAGAGTATAACTGATTACACCAAAAGACTAAAAGTAAAATACAGTTTAGTTTAACTTTCTGCACATTGTTCTCTATGCTCTCAAAACATCTTGAATTCCTTTCTTTCCAAACAGCCCACCAGATAGCCCCCGGGATAATTCTCCATCTACCTCTGTCCTTAGCATATACACCTGCTTCCTCCCAACATAGTAATGCCTCAGCCACCTTCCTGGGCATTGTCAAGGAGATGCCTTTGAGGCTTAGGAATATTCTCCACAGATGATGGGTGTACTTGCAATGTAAAAATAGATGGTTAACATTCTCAGATGTTTCACCACATAGGAAGCACCTGTTAAATGTCAGGGGCAGAAGGGGATCAGTTATCATCATCCCACAGCTGACCTTCAACTCTGGTTGGGATATCATAGCGGACAAAGTAAGGAGATTCATTCTCTCTCAAAAGATGGAAGAAAACAGAGTGAAGTACAAACTAGTTGAAAGCAACTTCCCATATCAGAGACTCTGAAGAGCATTAAATGGAGGTACAAGGAAGGAGGTGCGGTAAATACCAAACTAGCACTAATGAAGGGGGGACCTATTTGCATTGATGACAGTTCTTGTACACAAAGTGAAGTGTTGCATAGAAATCTGGTGGGTAACTTTGAAGTGTCGGAAAAAATGTCACCTTCACTGAATGAAATCAGGAGGTGGGCCAATAAAACTTGGAAACAAGCCCATGGATTGAACATCTATGAGATGTGGAATGGTAATTTCTTGTTCGAATTTGCAGGTAAGACAACTGCGGAGCAAGTGATCTCAGGGGACTGGATCTGGAACAAAGTGATACTCCGATTAAAATGGTGGAGCACGACAAGGGTAATCCTGAAAAAGGATCACAGTAACAGTTCCACATGGGTAAGGATAGTGGATTTACCGTTACACCTCTGGTCACAGAAAGTCTTTAAAGCCATTGGAGATTGCTGTGGAGGATGGATCGAAACTGAGGAAGAGACACAGTTATGAAATCACCTCAAATGGGCAAAGATTAGAGTTAAAGGAGATGGAACAGAAATCCCAAAAGAGGTGTCCATCCAAAACACTGGCATCATTTTCTCCATGTAGTTGTGGTCAGAACTCCCAGCAAAAATCTCCATTGGAGAAGAGAGGAAGGGAGGGGGAGCTATTATCCAACAGGTATCTAGGTCATACCCAAAGGGTAAAAGCGTGGGCTCTGATCTAGACAGACATAGATCACATGCTAGAGTTAAAAGACTTGGCTGTTAATTTTTTAGAGACCTTGAGGAACTGGGAAAGCAACACAGAATATTCTAAGGCCACAAGGTTATTGGAGAAGTCGACTTAAGGCTCGGGGGAAGAGAATGTATTCAAGCAATCTAGGGCTATTACGGATCACCCTAAGGCTATTGATAATACCACATACACAAAGGGAAAGATCTCGAAGATAGCAATTGCGAGTCGAATCACACAAACTCGAACCTGCAAATGCAACAAATCTTTGAAGCTGAACCAGTGAACACTCAAGCTCCCAATTTCCAAGCAAAGATTGAGACAGAAGCATCGAACTGGGTCAATTCACATATCCTCGAGTTAAGTAACACGTATGGGATGGCTTTTGAATGTTTCGAAAAAGAAACTTTAGCGTTGCTCATGAAGATTGACAAGAGAAAATCTGAACTGGATAAAGAGGGGCTGGAGAAGAACAGTGGAACGCCTAAGAGCAGATGAATTGGGAAGAATGAGTTAAAAAATCTGAAGTCTATTATTAATGAAGGAGTGGAAGGAGTTAGGAACAGGGGGAGGAATTTAAGCTTAGCTTGCAAATGAAAGTAAAAATAATTACTTGTAATGTAAGGGGCTCAATAACAAGAATACTAGAATCCTGATAAACAATCTTTATAAATAATTACTTGGAATGTAAGGGGATTCAACAACAAGAATACTAGAATCCTGATTAACAATCTTTTTCTGGAAGGTTGGTATTTATTGTCTTCAAGATACAAAGGTGAATAAAAATATTGAGGAAATTGCCAAACAATTGTGGTCCTGTAGATGGATGAGATGCGGATATATGGAAGCTGAAAGTAGTAGAGGGGGATACTTATAATGTGGGATAGTAGAGTATGGGATGAAAGCCTGATAGAAGTGGGTCAGTACTCTGTCACCTATGAGTTCAAATCCATCCAGAACTATTTCACTTGGTTTTTCAGTGCGGTTTATGCACCTCATACTAGGGATGAGAAACTTCTCTGGTGGGAGGAATTGGCAGCAGTCAGGCAACTCTGTGATGGTCCATAGGTTATTAGTGGAAACTTTAACACCAACAGAAAAATGGAAGAGAGAAGAGGGTGCAACAGAATTACCAATGTTATGTCCGATTTCTCTTACTGGATAGAAGACATGGAATTACATGATACTCACTTAATTGGAGGGAAATTCACTTGGTTTAGAGGTATTAACCACCTGAATGCAAGCTCGACAGATTCCTTTTTACCATGGATTGGGAAGAAAATTTCCAAAAAATGTTTCCTAGAATAACATCTGAGTACTGCCTTGTGATGCTAGAGTGTGGTAACTGGGAAAAGAAGAAATCAAACTTCAAGTTCAAAGTTGGTGGTTGAAGGTTGAAGGTTTCAATGAGCTGATACATAGTTGGTGGAATAAGTTTGTAGTTGAAGGCTGTCCAGATTATAGACTTAATGTCAATCTAAGAATGTTGAAGCAGAAACTCAAGGAATGAAGTAAAAGTACCTTCAGTGAATTGATCAATAAGAAAATTAGTTTGTTAGAAAAACTGACAGAGATTGATCTAGCTCAGGAAAGCAGAGAATTAACTGAAGATGAAAGGATGGTTAGGGCAACTAGAATAGTGGAATTGTAGAAAATTGGCCAAGAATGAAGAATCTAGGTGGAGACAAATCCAGAATCTTGTGGTTGAAGCAAGGGATAAAAACACCAAGTCTTTCCAAAGAATGGCAACAATACACACAGAAGGTATAACACAATTGACAAACTGATTGTCAGAGGGGAAGAGATAGACAAACCTGAAGATATGAAATCAACTATGATAGAGTTTTACAAGAAACTGTACTCGGAATCTGAAAATTGGAGACCCACCTTCCAACTCCTGGATTGTCCAACAATAACCTTGGAGGAACAAGAGTGGCTCCTCAGACCTTTCTCAAAAACTGAGGTCTTGTGTGGCCTTAAACTAGGGGACAAATCCCCGGGACTAGATGGAAGCTTGTTGGGGAACATTAAAGAAAGACCTGATGCTGACAATTCAAGATTTCCACTAGAAAGAAGTTTTTGAAAAATCCTTTAATGCCACATTCATTGCTTTAATCCCAAAAAAGCAGGAGCGGAAGAATTAAAGGACTTCAGGCCCATAAGTTTGATTGGAGGGGTTTATAAGATAATCTCCAAGATTATCATTGAGAGGCTGAAAACTGTTACGGGGAAATTAGTGTCTGTTCATCAAATGGCCTTTCTAACAGGCAGACAAATCATGGAGTCTTCACCTTTTGGCAAATGAGCTGTTCTCAGACAAAACAAAAAGCCTCAGGTTTTCTTTGCAAACTAGACATTGTAAAGGCGTATGAATTTCCAATTAGAATGTCACTTAGAATGTTTAGCAAGAATTTCCAATTGACCCTTTTTCACCCTTCCTTTGCCTTCTAGCTATGGAAGGACTCAATCATATGTTCTGAAAGGCCAATACCAATGGTTGGTTAAAGGGGTTCAAGGCACGGATACAAGGGAATAGATATGATGAGTTGGTAGTCACTCACTTGCTAGACTCCCTTAGTTTTTGTGAAGCTGATGTTCTTTAGATCAGGCATATTCAGGCAATCCTTACCATCTTTGTAGCTATTTTAGGCCTGCATGTTAACTGGCAAAAGAGCTTTCTATACCCAGTCAACCTAGTAGGCAACATGGAGTTGCTAGCTAATAATTTGGGATGTCAAATTGGATCTTTGCCCACAAAGTATCTAGGAATGCTATTGGGGGCAAAGAATAAGGAGTTGGAAGTATTAGTGAAGTGTTGGAGAGATGTGACAAAAGGTTGGCTAGGTTGAAGAGCCAGTATCTATCTCTGGGAGGAAGGTTGACTCTAGTGAAATCTGTGCTAGATGCCCTGCCACCATATATGATGAGTCTGTTTCCTTTCCCAAAATGTGTAGTAAAGAAAATCAACCAACTCAGAAGGAATTCCCTTTGGAATGGGAACAGGGAGAACAAAGTCTATAATTTGGTGAACTGGGAAGTCGTAACCCTCAACATGAAACAAGGGGGATTAGGCATCAAGAAACTCCGGCTCCAAAATTCATGCTTATTACAGAAGTGGTTGTGCAGATTTTGCAATGAAGACACATCTCTCTGGATGAGAATTATTATAGAAAAATATGGTCAAATGAGTCATTGGACCACTGAAGAAGCTCTAGGGGTTTTCGGATGCAGTGTATGGAAAACCATTAGAAGATTATGGCCTTAATTCAAGGTCAACACCTATCTCAAGGTAGGGAATGGAATGAAAATTGACTTCTGGAGAGAAAACTGGATAGGGTATGAGCTATGTTGCTCGGACTCTTCAATAATGTCAAGAGGTGCGTGTCGGATTCGCCGAAAGTAGTGTATTTTTGGAGAATCCGACACGGGTGCGGCATCAAAAGTGAAGAGTCAGCGCAACTTAGGGTATGAGTGCCTTTTGGCTAAGTTTCCTTATTTATTCATTCTTAGTCAACAAGACAAAACCACTATTTCTCAGGTGTGGAGTCCACATATGATTGGGAGATAGTCAGAATTGCAAACTTACTCCAACTTCTTAGCACCTTCCCAGATATCCCTGAGGTTCCAGATAAGGTATGTTATAAGCTCCGTAGCAAAGGAATATTCACTGTAAAGTCATGTTACTGGAGGAGTAATGTACCTCAAGCACAAGATCATTTATGGCCTTGGAAATCAATCTGGAAGATTAAAACCCCCCTGAAAGTCTCTTGCTTTGCCTGGTTGGTATGAAGGAGAGCATGCCTTACACATGAAGTTTTACAGAGAAAAGGTAAACAAATTTGCTCAAGGTGTTTTATGTGTGATCAAGAGGCTGAGGTCAATGGACATCTGTTTCTACACTGCAAAACAACAGTAAATCTGTGGAACATGTTCTTATGTATTTTGGGTGTGAGTTGGGTAATGCCAAAGACTACTAAAGGGTTGCTGCTTAGCTGGAAGGAGATTGAGAAAAGAGGAAAAGAGGAGGACTGGTGGGAACTGATCCAGCATGCATTTGGTGGACTTTATGGAAGGAAAGGAATTTATGATGCTTTGAAGACAATAGTAACAACATCCAAAAAATCAAGATGAATTGCCTTAGCTTACTCTATTTTTGGTGTAAACAGGATATGGTGGGGGATATAGAACTTTTTGTGGATTTAATAGGAAAATTGTAAAGAACCATGGTTTAGTGTGTATGCTTTTTGCATTGCCCAAAAGGGGTGTAGCTGATCAGTCTCATCATTTTGGGATGATGAGCTTGTGTTTGTGAATATGAAGTTACCTTTCTCTCTCTAAAAAAATTGAATCTCTGCTTCTTGAAAGTAGATTCAAATTTGTAATTTCACTGATGACCAGATACCTATATTTCTTGAGTTTGTTATATGGAAAGTTCAAGCTATTTATTCTTGTCAGGCTTTCTTCTCTAGGTCGTCCACTTGTTTTTCATTATCTATGTGTCACTTCTAAAGGTACAATTCCTTCCAAATTTGAAGCTTTCACATAGTTTTTGAATTCATGGTAGGCGGCAAACTAGTGATTTCCTTCTAATTAGGAGGAAAAAGAATACATTTTCTCCTAGTTGATTTTCCGAAGTCTTAGGCACACTTGTTTTGGCTACTTTTGAGAAACAAACCAAATGATGTGTTGCCAATTTTGGTATATATTGGAAACAACCACTCTACACACGAAGGTAGGTGTATGACTTGCGTGTATCCTACTCTTCCTCGGTACCACCTGTGGTATTACACTAGGGATCTGTCTAGAAAGACATCAGGTAATTGGAATTGTGTAAGTACTAGGGTAGTAAATACACAACCTAGTAATTACGTTGACCTGTTTGTTTGGCACAGTGTAATTACTAGTGTACTGTTTGGTTGCACAAGTGTAATAATAAGGTTATATTTAATTTTAAAAATAAAAATTAATTTTTTAAATTAAAAATTTATATTAGACAAATAAGAGTCTTTATAAATGATATTAAATTGAATTTTAAGATATATATATATATTGTCTTTTGAAAATATATCAATTAATAAACATATGTTCTTAACTAATATTTTTATAAAAATAATTGATTTATATTTCACAATTTTGTATCTTTTAATTCAATTAATCATAAAGATTAAAAGTGCAAAATTTTTATGAACATCATGAAATGCATGTATGACAAAAAGATTAATATTATAAAGGGAAAAGGGTCAAAAATGCCCTTAAACTATATGAAAGGAACAAAAATACCCTCCGTTTATAGTTTGGCTCAAAAATGCCCTTACCATCAATACTTTGGCTCAAAAATGCCCCTATAGTTACAAAATGGGTCAAAAATGCCCTTTTCAGAATAAATACATTATATTTTTTCTTTTTAAACACATCTTCTTCCTAATTAAAATATTATTAAAGAACACTATTCTTGTTTTCTTTCTTCTAATATCACTTTAACAAATAAAATGTAAGAAATATTTTTTTCTTCTTAATCTCATTTTATCAATTATAATAGAATAACTTCATGTATCCTTTTGACAATTAATATATTGCATATATATAAGATCATAGTATATCCATCATGAATTTATATTTATATAACGATAAAAATAATGATAATAGAATAAGATTTATTTTCATTTTTTATTTTTTTCTGAATTGAAGTAAGAAAAATATTTGCTATTTTTTTTTAAAAAAATTTATTAGAAAAAGAGTGTATTAAAAAGAAATTAATAATATATTAATTTGGAAATGAGCATTTTGACCCATTAAATAACAATAAGGGCATTTTGGACTAAATATTGACGGTAAAAGCGTTTTTGGACCAAAATACAAATGAAGGGCATTTTTGAGCCAAATTATAAACGGAGGGCATTTTTGAGCCAAATTATAAACGGAGGGCATTTTTGTTCCTTTCACATAGTTTAAGGGCATTTTTGACCCTTTTCCCTATTGTAAATATAATATCATAAAATTATCAAACATTTGACAAAAAAAGATAATCTGTCAAGTTTGACTTAAAAAAATAGCTTGCAATGTAAAATATCGAGTCTAAAGCAAATGAAATTGAAAATATAACTTAAGTTCTAAATTCAAAACAAATAATTTAACATAATACTCTTATGCCAAATTTCAACATAACATACATAAATATGATTTAAAAGAAAAGAAAAACGTTAGTACATAATTTTATTCAACAATGAATTCTACATTAATTAAAAAATTAGAATACTAACAAAAATATACTGATGATTTTTTTTAGATAATATGAAAAATTGCATGGAATCACATGAAGTAAAGGTTTAGAATAATAAGGAAATGAAATATAAATAAAAAAATCTTAGAATAATAAAAATAAAAAAGAATTTAAAATAATAATTAAAAATAATTGGAAGAAATTAACAAGTAATCAACTTGTAATTACACTATATAATTACCAGCAATTCATTGCCTCTTCCTTGTGAATTGAAGAGTGTAATTACACACTGCCCAATTACATTCAATTACTTGGTGCCTAGATATTTACATGAACAACCAAACATGACAAATAGTGTAATTTCACTCAATTACACCAAATCCAATTATAGGGTGACTTTCCAAACAGGCCCTATGTACGTTGTATTATCTATGTCATGACCCAAATCCCATCTAAGCCTTGTTGGAACCTAACATAATCCATAAAACGAACGAATCATAATATAACTTACAAGGTAATATGAACTAGATTCTACTAAGCCAAATTCAAACCAGAACTATTAGACACAACCCCCAAGAACTGATGTCACAAATCAGGAGTTGTGAAAAATTGCATAGTACAAGTCAGTATAAGAACTACAAGATGCACACATCGGTGTAGTCACTGTAGCATGTGTATAAAATCAATGCGTAGTTTGATCCAATAAAGCATTTTCGAAAATCACTTATTGTTAACTTGTGTAATTATATCTTTGACAGCAACAATAATGAAGTGTATAAAAAACACAAATAAGTATGAATGACTACATCATATAAAGATATGCACAAATATAGCAATCTTAACTATCCAAGTTTAATGCATGTTCCAAATGCACCCAACAACATATATAATGATATGCACAACCCAACAATTGATGTGTATAACATTATACTAGCTTGGAATGATGCTCACATTAGTCATGCCACAAAGGAATACATAAGACACACATGTCAACAACACCCTATATCTCTTGTAGCATTTATTATCCTAGTATCAACATATACGCTCGCCACCATGTATAATTTTTCCCCATGATACTTTACTAGCATTTACCTTCTATTTGAGCTAAGTGCTAATGTAGCACTACATATTAGTGGTAATGTACTCATCTCCTCACTTCGTTAAGCTCTACTCATTCATTTTTTAGTATACTTCTCCCTTTTCTTCTTTGAAACATCATCTCTACTTTAGTTAGTGAGCTAGCTGCAACTATGGTAAATTCAGTAGTGCAATTGCCTTAGCGCTATAAATTCTTGCAACTAAATGATGCTTTATTTTATTTTTTGAGACTCGCAACAGAGTTAACTAGGCTATATGTTTACAACATATAGGAGTGGGGTGGATAAAATGGAGGCTCGTTGCCTTTGGAATTCTGTGCGACAAGAATATACCACAAACTTAAAGTTAAGTTCTACATAGTGGTGGCTAAGCTGACTATATTGTATGGGACAAAGGGTTGACCAATTAAGAACTTCCAAGTAAAGAAGATAGTGGAAATGAGGATGTTGACGAGGATTTGTGGGCCATACTATGAAATATAAGATTAAGAATGAAAATATTCTAGATAAAGTGGAGTGACCTACGTAGTGGACTAGATGTAGCAAGCGAGGTCGATGGACAAGGAGGTGTGAGAGTTTGACAGTGATGGACTTAAGGATAGGTAGAGGTAGACTGAATAATTATTGCGGGTGATGATTAGATAGGACATGACATATGTTCAGCTTATTGAGGACATGACCATAGGTATGAAGACATGAAGGCTGCAAATTAGCGTATAAAGTTAGACGATTGTGGAGCGGTGGTTCACTTTCTTGTGGGTTAGACTTGGTGGTAGTTTGTTTGTCGTACCATAGTTGTTTCTCCTTTCATCGCAATATTATCAACCATATTCCCGTAGTTGCTTGTCCCTCATTTTCTTTTACTACTTTTTTTATCGTGTGTTAGTTATTGCAATATTTTCCTATTGCTATTGTTTCTTTTCCTTGAAAGCTATGCAATGCACTATGTGTTATTTGCTATGTCTTCTTTACTTTTGTATGTCCTTTTTCATACTGTCTTGAGCCGAGGGTCTTCCGTAAATAGCCTCTCTACCTCTACGCAGTAGGGGTAAGGTGTACACTCTACCTTTTGTAGACCTACTTGTGGGATTTCATTGGTTATGTTGTTGTTGTTGCACCTTCAGTCACTTACTTGCCTTCAACTGATCAAATTTCAACTTGTCATATTAATTTGCTTCTGTCATATGCAGGTACATTTTACTCGAGGCTGTATTCCCAACTCCATTTCTGAAATACGAGGGTAAATTGAATACAACTGATTAATTACCTGAATTGAATTTAAATAGGGCAAACTCTTACTTTTTCTGTATATAGGTTGGTATGTGAGGACATTTCTGGTGGACTGGAGGATATTCCCATTCCCGCAACTAATTTAGTTGATGATCCACCGGTAGCACCGTCAGGCAAGTACCTATGTCTTGATATTGTGCTATTCTAATGGCTTTCTCGATTCTTCCTTCCATATGTGCAAGGGCTTTCATGTTAATGCGCGAAATGATTTTGTGACTATTGAAAATTTGGACTTGAGACTACTATTAACTTTTAGCTTGATCTGAGATAAGATAGCGAAATGATTTTGTGACTATTGAAAATTTGGCCTTGTTTTTTTTTTACTTCATCAAAAAAAAAAGATATAACAGGGAAGTTGAGATGCCTCAAACACATTGCTGCAACTTTATTCCACTGAGGAAAATGATGCAGCAGCCTGACAATGTGTGACTTGATATTTATCTTCCTTAAGCTTTATATTGATGGATGAATTACTTATTTGTGTATTTTCTGAGCATTCATGATAATCTAACTTATATAGATGACTGGCTGAACTTTGTGAAAAGCCACGTTTTCTCATTAAAAACTATGATACTGTTCTAAATACTTTAATTTGAGAGTTAAGGCTAAGCAATCATTGTATTATATATCCCCCCCCTCCCCCCTTCCCACAAACTATCGTGGTCTTTCTCCTACACAAATACAATCTTCCTTCCTAAAACTCACTGCCTGTATGGGGTCAAAATTGTCATCCTTACATGCCTGTTTTAAGGCGGCTGGAAAGGTCCGTCTTAAAAACAACATCATCCTAACTTTTTATTATTTTGTTATTTGTGCAAATGATTAGAGTTCTTAATCCATTGAAGAAAGTTATCTCGAAAGACCTTCATATCCCTCTGTTTTCATGCACATTTTGCTAAAAATATTGTTAAGAGAGGAATTATTAATATGGAAAGAACCCATTCCTTGTATATAGAGGAAAAGGTTCAGAATCCCTATAATTGTGTGCGACTGTACGCAGGAAAAAAACTTTTACGAATTGTTTTTCTTTTCATCTTCCCTTCAGTTTCTAACACATCTCCTCTCTGGAAATTGGTTTGCTCATCTCTCTGGAATTTTTAAGATGCTACTATCTCTTTGGAGACCAGCTTTGATACTTTCTACGCGACATTTGTTTTTGAATTTTCATTAGAGCCACGTGTTTGGATTCCTATTCTGAGAAGATTTTCTTCCTGCTCCAAAAAGTTCCACATTGATGGTTAATGAGATGGGTAGACTCCTTATAAGACTTGGACAATCGTCCTCCCTTTGAGCTAGCTTTTGAGGTTTGAGTTAGGCCTAAGACGTAAGTTTACATGGTATTAGAGCAGGACCCGTCTCACCCAATGTTGGGCTCCTAAAATTAAAATTTCCCACACACCAAATGTTAGGCACTGGGCGTGATGTGGGGTGTTGAAGAATGACAAAAGTTCCACAGTGATGGGTAATGAGATGGGTGGACTCCTTAGACTATTCTCTTTCCAAGATATCATCTTTTCTTCTCATCCTCACTCAAAAGTAACAACAATTTCTTTTTTTCTAAAAGAAAATGGTGGTTCAAATTAATGGAACTAGAGTTCCGCCTTCACCAGATTCAAACGATCGAACTCCTCATTCTATTACCCATGAAATTCAAATTTGACAATCAAGGGGTAATACACATTACTTCAAATCGAATGGTTCCGGAAAGAACAAAGGATAAGAAGTTGACTGTCATTTTATTCGACAAAAGATTGAATCTGGGTGCCTTGTGATGGGTTTCTTGAACTCAAATGACCAATTGATAGGCATTGTTACAAATCATATTGTGGCTTTAAAATTGACTATATCTGTGGCAAATTATAGTATGCATTTTGTGCACTCCAACTTGAAGGGGAATGTTAAGAACTTGAAAAATTATAAATAGATATTAGGTTTCATGAATTATATTTCACGGAATAGATATATTGAGGATTTATATAGCTGACAACAACTAGCTTGGGATAGAGGTATTGTAATTATTTTATAATTAAGGTTCTAAGTATTTTTTAGTGTTGAATTGTGATCATAGCAGATTGGTTTTTGATACTTGATGAAGGATCCCTGTTGCACTTTTTTCATACACTACTGTGTGGTATAATAATGCATTGTTCTATCTTCATCTTACCTACTGCAGGAATCCTTTAAGCTTTTATCAATTTCTGCAGTAACTCGTTTAATATGTTTTTGTGTTCTTATATTTAGCTTTCCCTGATTCTAAATGTCATATGAATGTTTAACATACGATTTCTAATGGAAGTGGGAGGGCTAGTGGAGATACCAATAAGTTTGTGCCTGTAAACATCTTGCCAATGTGAAGTATAGCTCATATCCATTTGTGCCTATCTTTTTGATGTTAAAACTTTACACAACATTCAGGTTTGACTTATAGCAGGGATATCGTATGTGCCAAAGGTATAAAGTTCCCTTCAGCTCCCACAGGATGCAACTGTCATGGTTCATGTCTTGATCCAAGAGTTTGTTCTTGCGCTAAACTCAATGGTTCTGAATTTCCCTATGTTCATAAAGATGGTGGAAGGTGAGTGCAGTATTTCAATCCTTTGTCAGAGTATGTTAGGTTAAATTATAGATGAATTTCATTTACCTGGGTGTCTAACATCCACTTGTGTTTCTAATCTGACATGTTTACTTGCACACAATTGCCTACTGGAAGGCATGATTGTCTAGGCCTTCATGCTACATGTTTAATTCTTTATGATATTTGCATTTTGATCACCCTTTTCACATATAATAATGCTCCTTTTTTTCTGTCCTTAATTTTAATAAGACTAAATATTTTCAGCTCTCTTGGGATTTCTAGGGGATTTAAGGGTACCTCGTTTAGCTGCTCCATTTCCCATTTGTGTTGGAAGTCCTCAGTTGATTAACTGAGAAAAATGAGGAAGGTGGTTTTATCAGGGTATTCATTATAGGCAGTAGAGTACCAAGAATTTTTTATAACCTCACTGCTTTTTTTGTGGGTTTTAGGTTATACAGACCATTATTATGTTTCTATAAACCCTGAAGTTAGGTGCAAAACATGTTTACCGCTTTGCGGAAGTTTCTCATAGCAGGTAGTGCAGTTATCAAGATTCTAAGGCACGTGTATCATTGCCATTGGGTGTTATACTTAAGAGCCGTGTCACTAAACAACAAGTATTTCCTTTTACTTTTGAGTTAATAGATTATTTCTGGTCTCTAGAACCAAGAATTGTTTAACGTCCTGGCTTATTATAAATGCATTTTATGGTCCCTGGCTCCCTGCTATTAAATATTTCTGATGAATAGAACAAAGAATATTTCGAGTTGCCTTTTATATGTCTTTCCCTTATCTGATACCTGTTTGGTTTGTCTTATAAGTTATAACTGCAAGACACTTTCTTGCTCGTTAGTTCAGTGTAGTTATATGAGATATCATAATGCAATGCAGTGGAATTCTTTCAACATGTGACAAGTGCTTTGAGCTTTGTCTGGTACTTTACAGCAAAGCTGAGAGTTTATTAATATTCTGTTTGCAGTTGCCTTGCAGTGGAATTCTTTCAACATGCCTTTTATTTTCAGTATATTTTTCTTTGTAGACTTATTGAGCCAAAGGCTATTGTTTTTGAATGTGGTCCGAATTGTGGATGCGGACCTGCCTGTGTCAACCGCACTTCTCAGAAAGGATTGAGATATCGGCTTGAGGTTATTTCACTTGTCTATTAACCAGATTTCAGATTTTTCTATACAGAAGAGTGCTGTGTATTCATTTCTATGGCTGTTTCTTTGTCAATTGGAGCAGGTTTTTCGTACTCCAAACAAGGGCTGGGGTGTGAGATCATGGGATTATATTCCTTCTGGTGCAACCATTTGTGAATACACTGGTCTTTTGAAGAAGACAGATCAGATTGATCCTGCAGCAGATAACAACTATGTTTTTGACATTGATTGCTTGCAAACAATGAAAGGGCTCGATGGGAGGGAGGCAAGTGTTCAGATATTTCTCTTATGTCATTTACATTTCTTCTAGGATTAGCCAAAGGGTGTGTTTCCAAAACTACTATATTCCGTGGATTTAATATAAGATTTAGCCGTGTAGAAATCATCCAGCTTTCATACTCTCTGATATTTTTGGCTGTTGCAGTTTTCCCTGAGATCAGGCATCATGACAATAGCACTATTCTCCCATTTGACTTTGGTCCTTTTGTTTGGTTTTGTTTTCTTATTCACTTCATTTTCTTATGTTCTTCTGCAGAGACGGTTGGGTGAGGTTTCTCTGCCGGGATACTGGCACAACGATGCTGAGAAGACGTCAGACGGAGGGCCAGAATATTGCATTGATGCAGTCTCTGTTGGCAATGTTGCGAGGTTTATTAATCATAGTTGTCAACCTAATTTATTTGTTCAATGTGTGTTGAGCACCCATCATGACATTGGTTTGGCAAGAGTGGTGCTAATGGCAGCTGACAACATACCACCTCTGCAGGTTTCTGCTAAATCTTACTCCTTGTGTGTTCAATGAACTTGATAAAATTTGTTCTATTTGTTTCTAATTGGATAACAGTGATTAACTTAGGGTCCGTTATGGAAAGTGGGGTTACGATAAGAAGATTGTGTTCAAGAATCGTGGGAAATGTAAAAGATACTAAAGGGTTATATGAGAGATTTTTTGGAGAGGGAACAGTGAGAATATGTTCTGCAGCTTTTCTAAAGGTTATACTGATGCTGCCGAAAGCCCTTCAAAATTTATGTCATCAGTTTGCACTATATCTTGAAGTTGAATAATGTGCACAATCAATTTCCAACCAGTTTGTGCATCAAGATTATTAAATTGTCTCACTGTTCTCTTTGACTGGAAGCTGTGGCTTCAAAACTAGTTTACTCACTGAGAGCTGTAGCTTTATAACAAGCTGTTTTGACTTTTGACCAACCAATCAGCAAGCTAGAAAAATTGCTTATTACGGTGTACTTGTTTACTTTTTTTTTTTTTTTTGAGGTGTTGTGTACTTGTTGGTAAGTATTTGGGCAGTAGTCACGTTTGATTGTATGATTCAGATTTTGCCTGACCCTAAGGGCTCGTTTGGTGTGAGGGATAAGCATAAATAGTCCTGGGATGAAATTTAGATGTGTTGTTTGGTTGACACGTTTGGGATAAGTTATCCCAGGATAACTAACCCCATGATAGTTAATCCTGGGATAACTAGTTCCCAACCAAACAACCCCTAAATACCTGGAGAGGCTGGACTTTTATCCCTTATTAAGCAGTACTATAGTATGAAAAGCAGTATGAAGCTGCCTTTATACTATTAAATTGTTCATTGATTTGTTTATGGTTTACCTGTAGGAACTCACGTATGATTATGGCTATGTTCTGGATAGTGTTATGGATCGTGAGGGGAAGGTTAAACAAATGGCTTGCTACTGTGGTGCTGCTGACTGTCGTAAACGCTTGTTTTGATGGGATATGTAACCATTCCTTAGCACACAATTACATATTTTTTGGGTTTCTATATGCTGATTTCTCATCATCTGCACTTGTGTGTAGTGGTTACTAACGTTGGGAAATTGGCTCAAGTGTTATATAATGTATTGCCCAATGAGAAAACGAACTTGTTAATTTGATTTCACATTCATTGTGAATGTGCGTGCTTTTGTTAAATATATATTATATTACAAAGATGTTGTGTGTCTGTGTTATCCATCAACTAATCTGAAGAGAAGCGATGAGAGAGTTATTCCTTATCTTGTGCTTTGTTACACATGACCATTGCGTTGATAGTTATTCCTCTAAAAGTGAGGCAGGTAAATGAGTTGTATTTGGATGTTCCTTATCTACTGCGTTAAGACTAGTGCTTACCATTGTCACAACAATAGTCAACTGCTGGGCACTTTGACTTCCTCATGTTGTACTAACGTTCACAGATAGGAAAAATATTCTACCTTACTAGTTTGATAAGCATTTCCGTTTTGAATTAGTTGTTATTAACCTATTTAGGAATTGTTGGTTAACGCCCTGCTTGGTGTAGGTCTGAAAATTGGACTGTGATGATGGATGGGTTCTTCATGAAACTGAGAAAGTCCATGTAGAAATCTTCCACGCTTACTGTAAAGCTGTCATCGTGATTCTTTCCCTTTTCAGCGCACTCCAGATAAATAGGTCCACTGGGAATGGGAATATACCTCCAGCGGATAAAATGGAAATTATTATTCTAATAAATATGTTTGTTTTTTTACTTTTTCTAGAAAATAATAAGAATCATTCCGTCCCTAATTACTTGTTCATTTTTTTTTATAGTTGTCCCTAATTACTTGTTCATTTTGACAAATCAAGAAAGAACAATTTTTTTTTACCTATTATACTCTCAATTAATTACTTTGTTAAAGGTAGAACTTTTTGAAAATCTTAAGTTTTTAATTTATTTACTTCATAATTAATAGGGGTAAAATGATAAAATTGTCTTCTTAGTAAATGTGTCAATTTAAAAATGGACAAATAATTAGTGACACAGGGAGTAATAAATAAAGTGGGGGCAAAGAGTGAGTTATATGTAAAACTAAAATTGGTAATAATGTATGTGGTTATGCCTTTTATTTTAATGGGCTAACCCATCGGTGGCCCCCTAAACTTGGCACTAACTTTCACTTCGACACCTCAACTAGGCTTTGTTCATTTTAGACACCTCATGTCATATTTTGGTGTGTCATTTTGACACTTTTTTTATAATCAACCAAATATGTAAGGTGTGTGTAACACACTCGCCGATGACGTGTCAAAATGACGAATTAAACAAAGACATGTGGCATATATATTGAAAATAATTTTTAAATAATGAATTTTGAGTTTTTTTTTAAAAAGCCAATGACTCAATGACACGTGGCAATTTTTATCCAAATAATTTTTTTTTAAAAATGTCTTCTCCACAGTCC
>JAJOOS010020785.1:0-24048 GCA_029582725.1 Solanum chiquidenum | reverse complement strand
CATCAGTTTATTATCTTTAGTATGCTCATGATCATGCCAGCAGGGTTAGCTTGGGATCACTTGTGGTCCTAGGTCCCGTGTCCGCGTCTCGGGGGTAGTCTCGGGGCGTGACAGATTCACTCTCTCGAGCTGAACCCATGTCGACCCAATACCACCGACTATCAATTTAGTAGTCTTAATTTTATGACTTCTCTCTCGAGCAAGCCAAAAACACTAAGATGAAATCGTATTTGCAACTACAATCCCATTAAGTTCATACACAACTACTAAATGAAATCACATTTAAACAACAAATAAACCATCAACAAGCAAGACCCAACAAATAATTTAACTCATATTCACGAAATCACACCTCAAGAATTGGGGTTTTAGCTAGACATGTAAAAGAGGAAGAAAATGATACCAAATCGAAGTAACATTAATTGGGTATGATTTATTTTCACTTCGAACGAGTCTAGGATGAAGATTCTTCAAAACCCACGCCTAATTTATTGGAGATGAGAACCTTCAAATCTTCAAAGCTCAAGAACAAAGTCTCCAAAATGTAAAAACGGTTCTATTCTAAAACTTGATTCTAAAACAGCTTGATACTAAACTAAAGGTTTTAAATGGGTATTTATAGTTGTCAAAAAGTGTGCTGTGAAGAGTCACTCAACGCAGTTAGTCGGGATCGCTGATGCACTCGGTGATTCACCCTTTGTTCTGCTTCATTGCCTTTCAACTCTTGCCTTCAGCATCTTCGCGTTCTAGATCATTGTGCGGTATAGTACTTCTTCACGAAACTGCTCGGCGACACGCCGACTGCTCCATTTCATCAGCAACTTGATATTTTCCTTCAGAGCTCAGCACACTGGAACAAAAGGCGAGATTGTAGGCCTTTCGGCGAGTTGCCTAATGGATTAGGCAATCATCAAGCCGTCTTTTCTTCCTTCTTTCAGACACTTTGTTCCTTTTTTGCTCGATAGCATCCATGCTTTATCTCTCAATTCAAATACCTGAAACTTAAGTGTTTACATCAGTTATTGAAACAAAATATGCATTTGAAGATACTAATTCTATCAAAAACAAGCCTTAAATGAGTCCAAATCCTGGACTCATCAATGTTCTCACCTTAAGAGGTGTAGTGAATTTGAGGAATTTAAACCCAGTGTGGTAGACTCATATGAGACTTGGAGTGGTGTTGGCAAGGTTGTTTGTGAGCAAGAGTTGCTTAACGAGGACCTTCCTAGTTTAAAAGCTCTGGTATGTTGATGATTCCTTAGAGTTGTGAATGTCTTGTTGAGATTCTTATGTTGTTTTTCCTGTTAGCCTTAGTTGGGTTTTCTCCTAAGTGGGGTATGGTATGTTGAATAGTACGGTTGTTGAGAGTTGTGATACCCTTATCTCTTTCCTTCTATTCTTATTCAAGCTTGAGACCAAGAGTTCCTTATAGCTTGTTTCATGTTTTGGAGTCTTGTGTGAATATGAGTTTCCATGATCTCCTTATGTTACGCATGTTCTAGTTGAATTCTTGTTAAATGAGAAAATGAGTTTCCATGATTTATGTTCCTCGTGTTGATTTGCATTTGGTATGAGTTGTCTACATGCTTCATGAGGTGAAATGTTGAACATAGAAGAGTCAATGGATGCACATATGGATCATCTCAAATCATCTTGATCAAGTCAATCAAACAATTAAAACAAAAAGACATTGATTCTCTCTCTAATATAAACAATAAGAGCTATGTTTATCTTATACACTATTTTGTCAAACTTTCAAAATTTGCTTATTCACAATAGTTAAATGATTTTTGTATTTCTACAGAGTAGTGTTCTTTTAAGTCACTACTAAAAAATAGAAATTACTGATACAAAAATTTGATGCTATACAAGTTTGCTTAAGCATAACGGCATTGAATTATTGATGCTAAACAAGACATTTGCTTAAGACAAACATCAAAGCACTAGTGACCTGTCCTAAGACTGATGCACTTGTTTCTGATGTTCAGTTTGAAAGTACAGAATTCAAACTCAGGCACAAACACATAATTGAAGTTACCAGAAAGTATTCGCCAACGAGAGACGGATATCAAGGATAGAACAACCATCAAATGGGACTTTCATCGATAGTGAAGATAAGATTTATCTCAGCTCCCAATCAACTCCATTACACCAAGCATAATACTCTCACGTTACAATAGTTTAGCAAAACGTATTAGCAAAAACAGGTGAAAAATATATTAACATAAAATACTGTTTAGCCAGTGACTAATTAATCCCAACACGGAAATGTAAAAAAGAAGGTAAATAACAGTATTGTAGTATATGGTCAATTAATTCAAAGCTACTAAGAAAATCATAAAAATTCAAATAGACAAAGACCTAGTGATTGCAAACCTACTCACAAGCTCACTTAAATTTCCCTGAAAATCACATAGTTAGAATAATGTAATTTTTTCATCTAAGCCTAAATCCCAAGCTAGTTTCTCAAGATTACCCACTTTGCTTAATTTAGACCCATTTCATCAAAACATTAGACCATGGTTCAAGCCAAAGCAACAATATAAAAAACATAATATATCATAAACACAAAAGAAAATACTAGGTAATTTATCACCACGACAAAGAGAAATAGCCAGCATCTGTTTTCTCCAAGCAAAACCAACAAAAAGTTTTATGTACAAATCCACAACAAGTTTTCTCAAACTTTTTCACTAAAGAACTGATTGAACAAATTGAAAACAATAACTACAAGTATATTTGCCTAAAATCCCACAAACCCATCAAAGGTAAAATAAATTTTGCACAAAGAGAAACCTCAAAGAAACCCATTGAAAATTGAACAAAATATTAACTTGAAAATCTTGGGTAGCAGAGATTTGTTACCTGAAAATGATTTTACTACTTTCTGCTACTATTTGAAGCAGTCGAATTTTAGAACAGTGAAGAAGTACTCCAGCTTTGTTGAGATATTTGAGTGCTGGTTTCTTTCTTCTCCATTTCGGTAAAAAATATTGGTGGAAATGGTTAAGAAAGATGATGTAAAAAGACAAATATTGGGGAAATGAAAAAACAAAAGGGAGGGAGTGAAATTTTAAGTCCCGCCTTATTTTGCCACGATATTTTAGCTTCAACTTTTTACCCGTAGAGAATTTTCATTTATTTTAACGATTTTACCATAGTTTGTCAAATCGTGGCAAAATAACTGTGGGTAAAAGCCATTTTTTTGGTAGTATAGTTTTTTTTCTATGATTTCTATTAAGTTCTTTCAATTTTTAGGAAATTCGTTGATTCTTTTAAAATTATCATTTCTAATTTTGAAGTTATATGAAAAAAAAGAGTAGTTGATGATATCTTTAAAAATTTAAATTTTCTTAGAAAAATAATTAATTTTGTTATCAATAATTCAATAAAGTCTAAAAAATAATATGAATTCTATAAAGAATTTGACCGAAGAAAAGAAGAAAAAGAAAAGAAAAAAATTAGGAATGGGGTTCAACTTAATGTGGTGGTGGAGTGAGGGTGGGAGGTGAAGAAAAAAAAATGGAGGGATAGATCACTTGAAAGTGAGGTGGAAGATGAAATTAAATTTAAGATAAATCAAAATTAAAATAAGTCAAAAGTAAGAGAGAGAGAAAGAAAAAAAATAAAGAAAAAACTTAAAATGAAAAAAAATACATTTTTAATCAAATTAACACGTGTCATGTAATGATTGGTGTGTGCACACTTACTTTTTAAAATTTGGGGCTGGTCGAAAAATGATACTCCCTCCATTCCGTTTTATATGAGGTACTTTGATTTGACACAAACTTTAAGAAAAATGAAAAAGACTCTACAATGTTTTAAAAATATCATTATTAATAAGTCTAAATTGTTAAATAAAAAAAATACTACATCTACATTGAATAGAAAAGTTTATGCCTTTTCTCTCTCCTCATAAGTTAATGTCACATTAGTCATTAATGTAAATTCCAAAGAGTCCAATAAATTTATTTCTCTCTCTTCTTTCTTCTCCATTCTCCATTCTTCATTCTCTCTCCCTTAGTCTTTCAATGAAGAAGATAAACTTTAAAATGATTGAGTTTTTGCCATTGCATGTAAAAGTAAAAAAAATTTCATGATTTTAATTGTAGTTTCAAAAAATTAATAACATAAAAAAAATGTGGGAAAAGATCAAAAATTTCAGTTTCTAGCACCAATTTTTTTGCCAAATTTTAAAATATTAGCTAATGGACTCCATATAAGTAGAGATAATCTTTAATTTTTCAATTCTTCCTTTTACATTTTAAAAGGTTATGACAAAGTATTGAAAAAAGTGTTTAAAGTACTGTTGACTGTCAAAAAAAGAGAAAAGTATTTGTACTTTACTGCATTTCAATAACTTTTTCTTTAAATTAAAAGAGTGCAACTATTGAAATAATGAGATTCAAGAAGGGTAAAATAGGGATAATGTCATTAAATATTTATCAAATAAGGAAATGTGTCATTCTTTTTGGAACTGACCAAAAAGAAAAGTGAGTCACATAAATTGAGACAGGGGGAGTATATATAATAATATATGTTCAAAATTGTTTAATGGAGTAATAGGATGATTGCAAAGTTAAAGTGTTTTTTTGAAAATTCGAGACAACTTCAGTGGTGACTTTATGTCTTTATTCATTTTAAAATTAAAACAAAAAATCAGGTTAATTATTGGAGAAATTTAAGGAGCAGTTTTGGAAATAAAATGCATCACCTTAATATTAATTCAGTGGAGAATTTGAGGAGTATTGTTCCATTGCAAATAAGTGTGATGTTTCATAGTTCCTCAGTTTTCATGGACCGTCTTCTTTGATCAATAGATTTGTGTATTTCTTAACAAGAGGCAGGAAAGATTAATCCTCTTTTATAACCAAAAAATAAAAATACGGTTCACAAAATGTATTGTCTCATGCTTCTACCCTTTTTTTCCGTTTTTTTTCAAAATCGATACATAACAATTGTTATTTGTCTACCCTAATCTGTGTCCACATTTTTTTGCTTTATTTTGTCTTATAAATTGCTCCACCTTTTCTCCTCTCTTTTTCTTTGATCTGGGTGCTTGATGTTGAAAAAAAATAGTGTTTAGCGATGAATTGTATTCCATCACTAAATAACGATGGATTCGCAACGGAATAAATATTTTGTCGCAAGAATTATAAATAATTTTTTGATTTATGATATAATGACGGATTGGCGATGAAATATTTGTCTGGTCACTTAAATAGAGCGAGAAATTTTGGCGCCCTAGTTTTCGCTACCAATTTAGCAATTAAGTAAGTGTGACCAATTTAATTAATACTCCGCGACAGAATTTGTGAGGGAAAAACGTCACTAAACTTAAAAATATATTTTTATAAAATTTAAATTATATAGTGACGTAAAAATCCCTCGTTAGCATTTAATCTAAATAAATATTATTTTTTTAGCAACGGATGTTATAATCTGTCACTAAAGCAGTTGCAAAATTAAGTTTTGGTCATATATTCATCAGAAACCCACTTTTCATTTTCACCAGAAACCCACTTTACATTTTCACATGATACTCTTCATCTCTTCTCCGATTGAACTCTCCTTCTCCGATGGAACTTTTCATCTCAAATGAAACTCTTATTTCCTTCAATCTTCATCTCAAAGTAAGCTCTCTAACTCTTATGTCCTTCCATTTGGATCTAAAAAGTGAGCTCTCAAACTATCATCTCTCTATCTCTTATGGGTTTGTGAAAATTAGAGTTCTTAACTCTGAACTCTTTTCATTTCATTTAGTTTGAAGTAAGATTGAGATGTGTTGAAAATGGAGGTTTTATCAGTGTCGATATTCTGAAAATAGGGTTTTATAACTTTCAACTCTTTCCATTTCCTTTAGCTAAAAGTAAGTTTGAGGTGTTCTTAAAATAGGGATTTTAGTAGTTTGGGTATTCTGAAAATAGGATTTTTTTCGAAGTAAGATTTTCTGAAAAATTGGGATTAGGGTTCAAGCATTTTACAGAGATTTACTCTTATTTGCTTTTGTGAAAGTAAAGTGCACACTAATTTGCTTAATTTTGTTTTACATTGCAGCTAGCTTTCATTGTTTGTGATTTGTCACGGGCCAGGGGTACCCCTAGATGTAACAAGGCGTATAAGACCCTGGCGTATAAGACCCTGAGAAGCCTCATACAAGCCACTTAGCATATCATAACATAAGATAATAGAAAATGTGCGGGAATTTAAACCTTTTCAATACATTCATTGTCTTTTATAAAACGAGCAAAAGTCTAATACCATAGTCTCAAACCATCTAAAAACAACATGAGTAAAATCTTGGGACGCAGTCCATACAATAGTCCAAGACATGAAATGAAAGAACTAAGGGAAAAGGGGATTTCACACTTCACAATACTTTTACTTGAACCAATGACTTTAAGATAAACAAACTCTCTTTCACTAGGACTTGAACCCTAGTTTGACTATCCTATGACGACGGCTGGCGGCCAGTCATCTCCGATGACTGGTCAGATTCCAACTATTTCCTCCACTTCCCAATTTCCTCCCTTGGTTCCTTTGACAAAGGCCCAGCAGACCCCTTCCAGATCTAATGATTTCATTGCTAATTACGCAGCTATTACTAATCCTAATGTGGTTACCAATAAGAATTCAAAGGCAAAGATAAATGTAGAGCCCATACCTATAAAGAAGATTGACATTATAGATGGTGTACCGGTGGTAACGTGGACTGAACAAGAGGTCACTAGAATGAACATTATTGAGAACCTACAATATGCTATTGTAGGTAAATTCTCTTATGGATGGCCAGAAATATCAGAATTAAGGAATCTGATCCCTAAGCAATGTGGAATTAAAGGTGATTGCAAAATTGGCTTTCTTCGAAATAGGCATATATTGATGAGATTTGAATTGGTTGAAGATTTCATTAATATAGTCAAAAAATGCTTATTACATTACTGCTAAGGATGGTAGCTCATATCAAATGCGACCTTTTATTTATGATGCAAAGTTTAAGATGGAGGAAGAGACCTCACAGGCTATTGCGTGGATCTCTTTCCCCGACCTATTGCCAACTTTTTTCGTCAAAGAAGCACTTTTTACATTGGCTTATGCAGTTGGTAAGCCCTTACAACTTGACATGGCTACTATTAACAAAACTCGCCCAAGTTGCGCGAGAGTAAAAGTACAATTGGACTTGCTTGTGGAGAGACCTCAATTTGTACAAATGGAGATAGAGGATGAGAACACTAATGCAACAAGATCAGTAAATGTTAAGATTCAATATGATAACATTCCATCATACTGCAGGAAGTGCAAGCTACAAGGTCATATGGAGGATGAATGTAGAATACTTCACCCTGTGCTGAAAAAGACAACAAGTAGTCCGGAAGAGGAAACGCAACAAGATCAACAAAGAAGAATGTGAAATGGGAAATGTGTTGGCAGTAGAAAATGGATACCAACAACCAGAGTTTTTACACTAACCAAAGATATTGAACAACCAGGTGGTCCTGCAAAAGACAAAAATGGGGATGTAAACACTTGTAACCCTTTTGAAGTGTTAGCAGAGAATACAAATAATGAAGTGAATGACATAAACAACAAGGATGATTGTATTTTAACAAATCCTACAAAACAAAAGGAAGAGATTACAAGAGAATGGGTTGATAAATCTTTTAAAGAAGACTCCAGACATCAGATTACACCTTCAAAAGCAGCTTCCAGTACCACTCCTAGTAGTCATAGCAATGGGAAATCCAGTAAATGGGGAGATAGAGTGGAAATTGAGCAGGCCAAAGAACTGGAGGAGGGTGAATTTGAGACAAGGTATCCCAGTATGAAGTGCCGAGAGATCGTGATTTCTACTCAATCGAAGGCTTTAGTTAGTAAGAATGATGAAGGTGAGTTCCATGAGGAGAACCAGATCTGCAAGGAACTTGATATAGAATTAAGAAAAGTAGATTCTGAAGACTCAACAAAAAATGAAAAGGAGGATCAAAATGATATAGAGCAATTCCAGTTGTTGGCAACACCTTACCAGAAAAGTCCATCTGAAACTTTACATGATATTGTTACGCACCAGATGAATACGGTACAAGAGGCAGAAAGCAATTATGATGAAAGTGTGACAGAAGTTGAGGAGGATATTGCTGAAAATATGGAGCATGATGCAAATTGGAAGCAGGTTGGTAGGACAGGTGATCTGTCTCCCTAATCATTAAAGAAATCTACTAAGAGGGGCAAAAAGCAGACAAGCTTAGAAAATCAGCAACCTACAAGAGTTGTGCCAAAAAGAGGGACCACAAACAAAGTTGTTAGATGATGATGAAGGCTATCTTTTGGAATATCAGATCTATTAACACATAGCAAGCTTTAAATAGATTGCAAATGTTAAATAGACATCATAAGTATTTTCTTATAGCTCTTATGGAGCCATTTCAACATATGAGACACCTGCGGAGTTATAAAAGAAAACTGAAAATGCATACAGGTGGCACAAGTAGCAATGGAAAGATATGGTTTTTTGTTAAGGAAGGGCTAGATGTGGAAGTAATCAGTGATACAGAGCAACAAATCACTGTAAAAACATCATTCTTGGAGAATCAGAAGCAAATGATTATCACTATATATGGTATATGCCAAATGTTCTGAAGGAGAAAGACTTGATTTGTGAAATGACATATATAGTGGTATTGATACTACTCTTCCTTGGTTGATTGGTGGAGACTTTAATGTTATTCTTCATGAAGATGAGAAAATAGGGGGTTTACCTGTAACTCAGCAGGAGATGGAAGATTTTGCATTTTGTGTGAATTCTTGTGAACTTGAAGAAATTCCTTTTAAAGGTAGCCCTTTCACTTGGTGGAATGGGAGGGCAGGACCTGATTGCAATTTTAAAAGGTTGATAGACTATTGGCAAACTCGCATCTTATGGAATGGTTCTCGACAATGGAGGTGGATCATTTACCTAGAACGGGGTCGGATCATGCCCCTATGTTTCTTACTATGAGTACAGGCATCAACCAGTTGTCAAACCTTTTAAATTTCTCTCTTTCTGGGTGGAAGATATCACCCTGAATGAGGTAGTACTACAGCACTGGAAGACCAATGAAACTGGAAATAGTTTCTGGATTTTCAAACTCAAGTTGAAGAATCTGAAAAAGGCTTTGAGGGTATGGAGCAGGGAGAGGTATGGGGATATCTTTCAACAACTAACTATTAGAGAGGAGATTATGAAGATGAAGGAACAATTATTTGAGGAAGATCCTTCTTTCTCAAATAGAATGGCTATGCAGCAGGCACAAGCAGAAATGAAAAGATATCTACACTATGAGGAGGAATTCTGGAGACAAAAGGCTGGAATAACCTGGTTTGAAAAAGGAGATAGAAATACGATATTTTTTCGTAGTCTTGTAAAGGGAAGGAGAAAGAAGCTACAAATCCACAGAATTAAAAATACTAGTGGAGATTTGATAGAGGAGAAAGATTTGGTTGTTGATGAAGTTGTACAATCTTATAAGAGACAATTCACACAAGAAGAGGAGGGAAGTAATTTTGAACTATTGAAATTCTTACCAGAGATGGCTACTACTGAAGATAACAAATTATTATGTGCAGTACCCACCATAGAGGAAGTCAAACAGGCTGTTTTTGGGTTAAAAGGTAGTAGTGCTTGTGGCCCTAATGGGTTTTCAGGAATATTCTACCAACATTGTTGGGAAGTAGTCAAACAAGATATCTATAGCATGGTGAATGACTTCTTTGAAGGTAATACTCTTCCAAAAAGTGTTACACATACCAATTTGATACTTATTCCAAAGAAGGAGGTTATTGAAAGCTTCTCAGATCTAAGACCTATAAGCCTCAGTAACGTTATTAACAAAATTATTTCTAGAGTATTGCATGAGAGGCTAGAAAGTTTATTACCAAAGTTGATTTCTAAAACTCAGTCAGGTTTCGTCAAGGGCAGAAGTATCATAGAGAATGTTCTACTTACGCAGGAAATAGTTACTGATATTAGATTGAGAGGAAAGCCATCCAATGTCATTATAAAATTAGATATGTCAAAGGCCTATGATAGATTATCATGGCTCTTCTTAACAAAAGTCATGAGAAAGATGGGCTTTATAGAAGTGTTTATTGATATGATTTGGAGACTAATTGCTAATAACTGCTATTCTATTATTATTAATGGACAGTCCTATGACTTTTTCCATTCTACACGGGGAATCAAACAGGGAGACCCCTTATCGCCCGCATTATTCATTCTCACTTCTGAGGTGTTGTCCAGAGCTCTCAATGTTCTCTTTGAAGAGGAGAGATATAAACAATATGGGATGCCTAAATGGAGTAGGAACATAAATCATCTAGTGTATGCTGATGATACTATCTTATTTACCTCTGCTGATAAAGGATCTCTAGATTTGGTGATGACAGTGTTAAAAGATTATCAACAAGCATCTGGCCAGCTTATCAATAATCAGAAAAGTAGCTTCTATATGTACAGAAAGGTTTCTAATGTTTTGATGGATGAAGTAAAGGAAGCAACAAGATTTAACCAAGGGAAATTTCCTTTTGTATATCTGGGTTGCCCCATCACACATGCTAAAAAAAGAAAGGCAGATTATAATGAAATCATTAAGAAGGTGAAGGGGAGACTTCAAAACTGGAAAGGAAAACTACTCTCCTACGGGGGTAAGGCAGTCTTGATCAATAGTGTATTACAGAGCATTCCCCTATATTTACTCTCTGCTGTGGTCCCACCCAAGTTTATTATCTATGAACTTCATAAGATTTTCAACAGATTCCTATGGAGCAATAAAGATGAATGCAAGAGTAAGCATTGGGTATCTTGGGATTAGATGTGTTACCCTAAGGAAGAAGGAGGTTTGGGTTTTAGATCTTTATTTGATCTATCGAAAGCTTTATTTGATCTATCGAAAGCTTTATTTGCTAAACTATGGTGGAATTTCAGAACATCCAGATCTCTATGGACTGATTATATGTGGAATAAGTATTGTAAAAAAGATAATTCCTACATTAGTACAATGGAAAGGAGGGTCTCAAATTTGGAGAAAAATGCTTAAGGCTATGGACGATATTGAACAAGAAATATGGCGGGAACCTACTGTGGGTTCTTCTAGCATATGGTTTGACAATTGGACTAAATTGGGAGCTTTATATCATGTAGTGGAAACTGATTTCGCAATTGAGAATAAGATAGGAGATATTGATTCACTAATGATAGATGAAAAATGGAATGAACTGAAGATGTCAAAAATCCTCCCTAGTGATATTGTACAACATATTCAGGATCATATTCACATTAGTAAGGCAGCTTCACCTTGGGATTTCCTTGGTGGATGGCGACTACTAGTGGAAAATTCACGGTGGCCAGTGCTTTCCAATTGATGAGACAAAGAAACTCACCAGTAGAAAACATGAAACGTTTATGGAGTAAGGGAGTCCCTTTCAAGATTAACTTCATTTTATGGAGATTGTGGAAATTTAAGCTTCCTATTGATGATATTCTTCAAAGGTGTGGTATCAATTTGGTGTCAAGGTGTAGATGTTGTGAGTCACCACATACAAAGACCTCTCAACATCTATTTATTACTAGTGAGTTTGCTCAAAAGACCTGGAAATACTTTGTTATTGGTTCTGGAGTAGAGGGTCCTTTCGTGCAATGACATCAAACTATTCAAAAATGGTGGAATATTGACAGTCCTAGACGGATTAAACCAATTTTTCAAGCTATTCCTGGTATGATTTGCTGGCAGTTATGGAAAATAAGAAATAAGGTGAATTATGGGGGAACTATGACTTGGAGGAGAGTGATATATGCGATCTCTAGAAACGCTCGTCTTTTAACCCTGATTTTGTATCCATGGATGAAGAACATCCCCACAAGAATGGCCCTTTTTGATGGATTTTCTTCAAAAATACAAATCTGTGATAAGATCAGTACCTGTAAGTTGGGAACTACCTAATCAAGGTTGGTTCAAATGTAACTCAGATGGTGCTTCTAAAGGAAACCCTTGTCCAAGTTCTTTAGCATTTTGTATCAGAAATGATGAAGGGAATATTCAATATGTTCTATGTAGAAGGATCGCAGACTTTACTAGTCTATTTGCTGAGGCTACGACTTTAAAGGAAGGGTGTGAGCTATGTGTTGAAAGACTATATCTACCAGTGATATTGAAAACAGATTCTTTGGCCCTAATAAAAATATTAAGTGGAGATTGGGATTGCCCCTGGAGTATTGTGATGATTATAAGGAGGATAAGAGAGTTGATTGAAGGAGGTCTCATATAGCTTCAGCACACACACACAGAAGGCAACAACGCTGCAGATTTTTTAGCTAACTGGTGTTTTAGTTTTGCAGGGGCAAAATGCTTTAATTCATTTGCAACATTACCAAGGAAGGCTAAAGGCATAATTATCTTAGACAAACAACAAGTTCCACATATGAGAATCAAAAGACTTAGAAGACGAGCATCAGATGAAATGAGACATGATTTATAGTTCAGATACTATAATATTGTTTAACAAAAGAGACAAGCAAGATGGAAAATAAACAATCAACACAACAACAGCTTACTGGCAGCAGTACATTTCTGACCAATTTGGAGATTTGTACGGTGGGGTTAGTAGAAGTCTGATACATTCGTTTGAAATCTATTAAGTTGGTATCAATCTCACTAGAGGTTCATTCCTTTGAAGAAATTAAATGAAAGTATCAGGATGCGTACCTTACAGATACTCAAAGCTGTTAGATCTAATTTCACTTGATTTGTGAAAGAAAAGTCACAAGCTTGGAGTGAGCTCCATCGAGATTTAAATACATAGCACCTGGTGAGAGTTTAAAGGTGACTTGAAATGTATTTGGCTCAAAGCTTCAGATTTTTTACTCAAATTAGGTGAAAAAGATGACATAGCAAAGCTATAAACACATGCTGGAAGGTAATTTATGGTGGTCGACTTACCTGAGACGAAGATTCCGACGAGCAGCTGAAGAATAAGAATTATTGACGCAGCAAGAGATCGCCTCACTTTCCTTTATCAGAATGTCAATTTTTTATTCTTTCCCTTTGCACTTTTAAGTTAGATTTCTTAATTGATTTTTTTTAATTGTTTTGGCTTTTCTGTTGAATGGCTGGTTGATCCAAACCATATCACGGGAGGTGTATTTTTTTAATAAAATGGGCTTTTTTGGCCTTTCAAAAAAACAGAGAAAAGGGTGATCACATCTTCGAACCGATGAGGACTCACCAAATCTTTACTTCCTTGATCAACAAGAGAGCTAGCCACGAGTAAGAGAATCTATTTTGCCGGACCCTACATTTGATAAGAATGTAGGCAAGAGTATGCATTAGTACAATTAAGTATTAAATATGATAGCTAGCATAAACAACATAAACATCATGGTTAGTCAATATAAACCATAAACATAATCATACATACATCAATATCATAATAGGAAAGGAATACTTCTCGAGCAACCTTACTCATTCTTAGTCAGGACTTAGGTCATCACCTCTTAGTCAACTTACCTCATAGAAGGTACCTCAAGCAACAATCCAAGCTATTCATTTGTTCATAAGATAATTCACATTAGTTTATACTTACTTTTAAAGACATGGGGATCGGATTCGCCTCATTGCCTAACTTACAAAGGCTAACGGGTATTCACCTCTTTCCTAACTTACCTTAAGATCATGGTACTCGCCTCCACAATCACATCATATAACACGGGTACTCGCCTCCACATCATTTCATAAGGAGCACGGGTACTCACCTCCATGTCCATTCATCCTATTAGGAACATAGGGAAATCATCTCTTGTTTAATTCTGAGTATGGGAAATCACCACATATCCTTCAAAATAGAGGTCAAGGGTAGTCGCCTGTAGCCTCATCATTCATTTAGAATTTTATTCTAGATTCATTTTAGGTGAGCAATCCTTTAAACCTAGAATCATTCATGTGAGGAAACCTTACACATTCATACATTCATAATTAAGCAATTCATATAGAAAGTATCTCTTCCTCAACAATATCCTCAATTACGAACAATTCATATCATAAGTTTTACTCTCAAAACCCTAATTCTCATAATCATCATCTAAGCTTTATTCTCAAGCAATTTTAGTCATAATTCATCAATCCTTTAAGGATATACACTACTAAAAAACTGCTAAAAAATGACGGACAAAAAAGCGACGGACGGCGTCGCTCCAAAAAGCGACGCCAATAGCCACAATGTCCGTCGCTTTCTATTAAAAAAAATTTAAATATTTTTTAAAAAAAAGCGACGGATGGCATCACTTAGTCCGTCACTTTTTTTCACGGATTTTTGCGCCAACTATATATATATTTAATAATTAATTATTTAATTTTTTTTTAAAGAAGCGACACAGCATCTCAAAGTCTATCGTTTTTTGGTCAAAATGTTTGGTCAAACATTTAAGAAAAGCGACGGACAACGTCACTTAGTCCGTCACTTTTTTGGTCAAAATATCGGTCAACTATTTTAAATAAAAGTGACGGACTAAGAGACGCTGTCCATCGGTTCCTTTAAATATCTTTGACCAGATCGGGATTTCCATTTTTGTTCTCTCTCTCTCTTCTTCTCTCTTCACTCTATTCTCTCCCTTCTCTCTAAACTGTCCGTCGCCACTGCCTCCAGACGCTGCCCCGCCTCCAATCGCCACTGCCATTCGCTGCCACCGCTGCCTCTCTCCCCTTTGTTAAGGTTAGTTCCTAATTTTAGGTTTTTTTCAATTCTTGTGATTATAGTTGATTTTTAGTTAGTATATTATTGTTTTAGTTTATTGGGTTGTGTTTAATCAATTATTAATTTGATTTGATTATTGTTAGTTAGGTATATATAATTGAAGATTTTTGAATTTAGGATTTTTTTTAAAATTAGGCATATTTTGAATTGGGCGTTGGTAGTTAGTAGATGAATTAGGATTTTTGTTAGGGTTTTCAAGGTTTTGAATTAGGATTATTATTAGGGTTTTGAATTGAAGATTTTTGAATTTAGGATTTTTTTATATTTTGATTGATTGTTAGTTAGTAAAGTGTTAATTTGAAGTTAGATTAGCAATTGAAGTGTTTTGAGTACTATATGATGAATGTTTGAATGTTATGAATATATATTAATTGATGAATGCTTGAATGTTATGAATATATATTGATGAATGTTTGAATGTGATGAATAGATTTTTTTTTGAATTAGAACTTGATCTATAATTAATTATTGGATTAGAAGTTCATATATAACTAATTTTATTGATTAAATATGAACTTGAATTTAAAATTTGAACTTGAACTAATTGAACATGGAACATGAACATAACTATTGAATTTAATTAGAACTTCATGAACTAATTGAACTTAGAACTTGCATATAAAAAATTATTGGATTTGAATTTATATATAACTAATAACTTTTATAGACTTGAATTTAAAAATTGAACTTGAATATAACTAATTCTTGGTGACCTTAATAATTAAACTTAATTTGAAGTTAATTAGTTAGAAACTTTGAACTTAATTTATAATAAATTGAACTTAAATTAGAATTAATATAATTAATTATTTGAAATCTTAAACTTTATTAAAATTTATGAATTAATTAAGCTTGCACTTTGTAGATCTTGAAATGTAGTATTTATGAACTAATAATAAATATAATTATTAAGTAATTATTATAAATATATATTAACAATGAATTAATGTAGTAAAATTATTATTAAATATAATTTATAATATAATTAAATATCTATATTTTTGTAGATGGATCAACGTTTGTGGATGTATAATATGCATTATGAAACTGGTGTTGGTTTGAAACCTGAGTTTATTGACGGTGTTAGAGATTTTATTGAACATACAACGACACTTGACATTTTCAAGAATAATGGATTGATTAGGTGTCCTTGTAGTGCATGTAAGTGCTTAAAATTTTATAAACCAGATACAGTTATGGTTCATTTGTACCGTAATGGATTTAAGCCTAGATATTTTGTATGAATTGATCACGGAGAAATAGATGGATTGAATGGTATGTTTTATAATTCGATGCTTGTGGATGAATATAATATGATTGCACCACATGGTCAAATTAGGGTTGAACAGGATAGAGTTAAACATGATAGGGTTGAGCATGAAATGATCAATGATGCTTTCGGGGTTCAAGGTGGGATGGAACCGGAACAATATTTTGATGAAGCTCCTAATGAAGAAGCAAGACGCTTCTATGATCAATTAGAAGAGTCTAGTCATCCACTATGTGAAGGGAGTCCGCATTTTACCTTGTCAGTTGCGGTTAGATTAATGAATATTAAATCAGATTGGAATGTTACTAATACGGCTATGGACTCAATGGTTGATCTTTTGGGTGAACTAGTTAATCTGGAGTTTAACATACCTAAGAACTTCTATCAGGCAAAGCGTTTGGTTTCCAAGTTAGGATTGGCGTATGATAGAATTCATTGTTGTGTTAATGGTTGCATGTTGTTTTACAAGACTAATAGTGAATTAGAAAATTATAAGTTTTATGGACATGCTCGTTATAAGAGGACTCTGGCTGGAAAGATGGTCCCAGTTAAGGTGATGCATTATCTACCTCTCATTCCTAGGTTAAAGAGGTTGTATGCATCAATGAGGTATGCCCCACATATGAGATGACATCATGAATATAGAAGGTTGTCGGGTGTCTTGTCTCATCCATCTGATGGTGAAGCATGGAAGCATTTTGATAATGTATATCTTGATTTTGCTAGTGAACCAAGAAATGTTAGATTGGGGTTGTGTGCAGATGACTTCACACCATTCTCTAATTCTGCTTCTCATTATTCATGATGGCCGGTATTTCTTACTCTGTATAATCTTCCTCCTGAAATGTGCATGACCAGTCCTTACATCTTTCTAAGTTGTGTTATTCCAAGTCCCCGTAATCTAATTTTTTTGATTGATGTCTATCTACAACCATTGATAGATGAGCTCAAACAATTATGGTTTGAAGGCGTTTTGACGTATGATATATCAACTAAGCAGAATATCATTATGTGTGCTTCTTTAATGTGGACTATTAATGATTTTCCTGCATACAGGATGTTGTCTGGTTGGATGACAGCTGGAAAGCTAGCATGTCTATATTGCATGGAAAATAGTAAGACATTCAATTTAAAGCATGGCAGAAAAAATACATAGTTTGATTGTCATCGCCAGTTCTTACCAATGGACCATGAGTTTAGAAAGATGAAAAATGCATTTAGGAAAAATAAGGTTGAAAGTGACCCCCCACCTCCACTACTCACAAGGCATCAAATTTCGAAGAGAGTTTCTTAATTACCTAAAGTTACAGAAGCTTCACCTTCTAGACTTCCCAGATATGGTGTTGAACATAATTGGGCCAAACAAAGCATATTTTGGGAGTTGCCGTATTGGAAAGACAATCTTCTACGACATAATCTTGATGTGATGCACATTGAAAAAAATTATTTTGACAATTTGTTTAACACAGTGATGGATGTTAAGGGTAAGACAAAAGACAATCTAAAAGCTAGAATGGACATAAAGGAATATTGTAGGAGAAAAGAGTTATGGTTGCAGGAATTACAGAATGGTAAAATAGTTAAGCCTAAAGCCAGCTTTTCATTCACATTGGATGAGAAACGTGAAATTATTGAGTGGGTTAAAAATTTGAAGATGTCGGAGGGCTATGCTTCGAATTTAGGAAAGCGGACAGATATGAATGAAGGAAAATTGATAGGTATGAAAAGTCATGATTGTCATGTGTTCATGGAAACTTTAATTCCTATCACTTTTAGCCATCTACCCGAAAGGACATGGAAACCAATCATAGAGATAAGTTGTTGTTTTTTAAGATTTGTGTTCAGGAAAGTAGTTGGAGGGTAGTTTAGACAGGATGGAGGAAAATATTCTTGTTACTACTACTAAGTTGGAGAAGATATTTCCATGTGGTTTCTTTAATGTGATGGATCATCTTCCAATTCACCTTGTACAAGAGGCCCGCCTCGGAGGTCCAGTTCAAATAAGATGGATGTATCCATTTGAAATATTCACTAAGTTATTTATATTCACCAAGTCTTTTATTGACATATATATACATATATACATGCAGAAAAATTGGCAGTTCCAAGCAAACGATTAAGCAAAGGGGAAGGATCAAAGGATTAGTTGTTCAAGATCATATTAGGAGAGAAACTAGTGATTTTTATTCTTATTACTTTGGTCATGATGTGTCCTGTAGGAGAAACAGGCCTAATCGCAATGATGAAGGCGATATTGATCCTTTATTTCCACCGATATCATTTTTTAATCAAAATGGTCGAGGATCTAAAAAGTGTGGAAAGCGAGGTTTCACTGATATGGAAATGCAATCAGCTGTGACACATATTTTGCTTAATTGTTCAGAGATTCAACCATATGTCAAGTAAGTGTTAAAAATATGTTATCAAATTACATACTAATAAGTGTTCATTAACTAACGAAATACTTGAATGTAAAATGATCAGCTTGTTCGTAAACACATGAGGTAATGAAGCCATCTATACAGAATTTTCCAACTGGCTGAGGAACTAAGTAAGTGTGCAATCACTAAGTATTTAATATATAATATATTCATGTTGTACTAAATTATATTACTTAAAATAACAATCACATAGGTTTACGATGAATACTCAAGTGTCCAACATTTGCAATTAGTGAAAGAAGTAGCACTTGGACCTGAATCTCAAGTACTGACAATGAATAAGTATTGTGTCAATGGTTTTAAGTTTCAAACTGAAGAAGTTTCTAGGAACAAGAAAGCAAATAATAGCGGTGTCTACATACAAGGTGATGTTGATGGTATTGGCCAAACTATTGAATATTATGGTGTCATTCATGAGATTATTGAAGTGAGGTATTCAGGTTGGCCTAAGAAGAAGATCGTATTGTTTCGGTGTGAGTGGTTTGAACCATCACATAGAGGCACAAAGGTGGACCATCAACATAATATAATTGAAGTTAAACACACCAGGAAATACAGAAGTTATGATCATTTTTTCATTGCACAAAATACTAAACAAGTGTATTATGCTTCATATCCATTGTGTAGAGACAAATATTATTGGTGGGTTGTTATAAAAAGTAAGCCTGTGGAAAGAATTGAAATTGACAATGTCTTAGATGTGGCGTATCAAAATGATGTTGCAATTTTTCAACAACAAGTTGATGTTGAATTGGAAATCACATTACAACATCCTCAACACATATTAAAAGATGTATGTGATGATGAGATACTGAATGTTGAGAAACAAATATCCGAGAGTGAGGAAAATGAATCATTTGATGACGAAGAATGGGACAATAACGAAAATGAAACAACTAAGGAGAAAGAATGGGAGAATGATGAAATTGAAACAAGCGAGGAGGAATAGTGTAGAATGAAAGCTAGCTAGTATAGATATGTAAGTTAGTGTATTTTGCTAATTTTATTTAATTTATGATTTTTATATATATTATATATGTAAATTTGCATACATATGTCATCAGGCGATGACAGTGATAGACATCGTGAGCATCTTGGAGTTAGCCAGACTAAACAGGCTAAAAAGAAGAAGTCTAGGAGACCCATAGATCCTGAGGATATCGCAGGATCTATTTCTTCTGCGCTAGAGCGCATCGGCCATGATACTCATTTATTTGCTATTCCATTTGGTACGACGGATCCTCGACAATATTATCCTAATTACCGTCGACCAGTCGGTGCTTCCTCTACTTCACAGGCATTGCCTTCATGACGCTACGAGGACCTACCTTTACAGGCTATTCATCGAGTACGACCCTTATCGGCAGGTACTCCATCTCCCCACAGGTACATCTCCTCAGTTATCTACCATGAGGATTGGAGATTCTAGTAGCGAGTAGTCAGATGCTTTGGCCGATACGCCTCTATTGACTCAGCGTTTTGTGCATCCTGATGTATCACCCTCATCTACAACTAGACCTAGTGCTACACCAGATGATGAGATGCCTGCTCTAGCTCCTGGCCAGAAGGACAGACTTGGTAAAGTCATGATTGAACCGGATGGATCATCGTAAGTTTGTTTTGTTATCTATTTGTTAGTTTATTTTATTTATTACTTATACTTTAATATATTATTAATGAACTAACATATTTATTATGTGTTTTGTAGGTGGCATTCTGCAAAGGATGTTTCCCGGGCTTTAAAAGACTGTGTTAGAAGACTCTATACACATGCTTATCACTCTTGGAGCGAAATTCCAAACAGTATACGTCAGGCGATGTTTAATAACTTTAAGGTATATATTTTTTAGTTAAGTTTAGTATACTTTACTTTTTTTTTACTATCGATCTAATTAACGTTATTCAATTTTTTTCAGACTATGTGTACTTGGGAGTCGAGGCGCAATCATGTCATTACGACCACATTTGAGAGGAAGGCATCCGCCAGACTATCTAGTTGGCTAAAGAAAGTTTGGGATAGTGTTGAACGTCCGGATTGGATGTTGCCTCATGTTTTTTATGAATTGGGTCTGTATTGGAACACAAACAAGTTTAAGGCAATATCAGAACAAGCCAAAAAGGCTAGAGATAATCTTAAGGGTGACTCTTTGCACACCGGAGGTGCAAAGACCGTTGGAACAATTGCAAGAGAGATGATAAGTTCTAATTCAAACTTTTAAATAAATAATTAGTTGATTCATATATATCATTATAAATTTCAGTTTTTATTTATAGGAAAGAGAATTGGGACGCACTCCCATTAAACCGGAGGTTTTCAAGAAGACTCATGTCACGAAGAAAGAAAATGAGTCGGATCCGGATGTGTGGGTGGAGGAAAGGGCCGAACGAACTTTTGTAAGTTATTTAATATGAATAATATATATTAATAGTGAATATATTTATGATATGTATATATATTGATGTCAATTTTTATATTTAATATGCTGAATGAGTTTCATCAGTACGTCGCTGAGAATCTAGATAGTTCGGTCCAATTGAGACCTGAACTGTCCACCCAGATTTGGAAAGAAAAAGTGGTAGGGGGGACACACAAGGGTAGATGCTATGGTCTAGGATCTCGAAACGATGTAAGATGGCTCCAGTCAGGCTTAGAAGGTATTGGATCGTCACGTCAAGCCGAGGCACTTGACGGTTTTCAGAATGTTGCTATGTCGACTCAAATAGCACAACTTACATCGGCACTGGAAGAGTCAGAGCGGAGAAGAGTAGCTGAACAACGAAGCATGAGCGAGACCGTTCAGCAAATCAAAGAACAAGTGATGAACCTCGCTCGTCGACCTACTACTTCAGCTTCCGAGGACACCGACGACGACAGTGATGATGAGGATGATTATGTAGATCCTACTCCCTAGTTTAGATCTCTGGACATTTATGAAATTTTTGAATTTTTGAAACAAATTTTGAAAGACTTTATAAGTCTTTAAATTTTGATGTAGATACTTTTGAATGTTATTTTAAGTTTGTTGTTTTGTGTAGATTGTTTATAATTTTGTGTGTTTGATTGGGCTGAATAGTGTAGAATTGAATTGAATTTGCAGGTGAGCAGTAGAAACTAGCAGTTTCTGCTGTCAAAAAAATGCAAAAAAAGTGACAAACAACGTGGTTTTGTTCGTCGCTTTTCTGATTTTTAATTTTTTTTAAAACCCAAAAAAGCGACAGACAACATGGTTTTGTCCGTCGCTTTTCTGGATTTTAATTTTTTTTAAAACCTCGAAAAGCGATGGACAGCGTAGTTTTGTCCGTCTCTTTTCTGGATTTTTCAAAAAAAAAATCCAGAAAAGCGATGTACATGGTCCTTTTGTCCGTCGCTTTTCTGGAATTTTCAAAAATTAAATTTCCACAAAAGCGACGGACTGCGTCGCCTTTTGGAAATTTTAAAAAATGAAAATTAAAATAGAGCGACGGAGTCCGTTGCTTTTGTTAAAAACAATTCTAAATAAAATAGTAAAAAAGCGATGCAGTCTGTTGCTTTTAGAAAAGCGTCGAGCCAAAAAGTGACGAAAGTGATTGCGTCGCGTTTCCATCGCTTTTGGCCAAAAAAGTGACGCAGTCCTTCGCTTTTTTCCGTCTCTTTTTGACAGTTTTTTAGTAGTGATATCTAACCCCTAGAGTTTCCCTTACATGGCATCAAACCAAACTATATCAATTCAATCCTAAAATCATAGGATAGGCATTAGTACATATAATTTCATCCTAAATACATGTAATTCTATCAATTCAATCATAAACAATCATAATCCACTCAATTGGATCAACATTCATCATAATCCACAACAATGGAAGAAACCCTAACTAAGGGGAAATTCTTCTTCAATTTGTGGAATTTTGGGGGACTCCATGGGAGGAAGGATCCCATGAATGAAAAGTCATCATACCTTAGTCACAATGCCCACAAAAGCTTGATGATTGGACGACTTGAGATTGACCTAGTTTCAATCTCCTTCTTATTCTTCTACCTTATAGAGAGAGAATTTTTTAGAGGAGTTTTGGATTTTCTTTTGGGATTTGAGAGAATGACTTAATTGGAAGATTTTGGGGGCTGAAAATACTTATATAGGTGGTCTAGCTCTAGGAAAAACGACACCACTTTAATTAAATTAAAACCGGAAAGACCCTTATGTCCCTAAAATAATTTCCCTGACATGACCCACGAGACCATGACCTACGGACCGTGGATAGACCAACGGTCCGTCCTAGTCAATCGTGGATCATGGTCAGAGACTTTTGGCCAATCCACGACTTCCCCATACACGGACCGTGGACCCACCCACGGGGTGTAGTCCTGGCCGTGGTTCACTGCCTCAGGCAGTTTTCCCTGGGGATTCCTTGTGGGCTCTAAGTTGGTCCTTGTGAGGTGGTACCCTGGAGTCCTATCATGCTAAACCCTCTATTTAGGTTCAGGGTGTTACAATATCCCCCCTTGGGATCATTCGTCTTTGAATGAGATCCTTAGCACGTTTCTAGACCCAAGACTCAAGACTAACAGACCATCATGCAAACCAACTATAAAGTCCATATTTACAGTTGGTGCCGGGTGCGAGGCAAACCAACTATAAAGTCCATATTTACATCTTTCCACTTCCAAGAGGGAATGCCAATATCTTGAGCTAAACCTTCCGGTTTCTGATGCTCAACCTTTACTTGTTGAAAATTTGGACATTTAGCCACAAATACCACAATATTCTTCTTCATCTCATTCCACCAATAGACTTTTCGTAAATCACGGTACATCTTGATGGCTCTCGGGTGAATGGAATACCACGAACTATGGGCTTCTGCCAAAATTTGGTTCCTTAGCTCATCAACATTCGTCACACATAACAAATTTTATTATTAGGGACAAATTCTTTCGTCATTTATAAAGCATATGTCGTCACAAAAAGTTGTGTGACGAAAAAAAATTTGTCAGTCAGTCGTCATTAAAGGTGCGTCACTAAATGTATATAAAGACGATTTAGTGCTTCGTCGCTAAAGAAGTTCCATTAACTACAAAGCAAAAAAATCGTCACAAAATGCATAGCATTTGTGACGAATTTGATTGTCATAAAAAGTGTATTTTTTTGTAGTTGATGGTATAATTTTGTCACTAAACACGTTATTAACACCAACAAAACTATTTGGTCACTAATTATTTAGTTAAATTAGTGATGATACCAGTTGTCTCTAAAGTTCTATATATTTCGTAGTAAAACAAAAGAAATTTCGTTACTAATGACTACATTTTATATAAAAAAAATATTTCGTCCTTAAATGTATAAATTAGTGACAAATTTATCACTCTAATGAAGATTAACAATTTTGTAGTTAAATATATCATCTTGTCACTATAAGTATGATTTTTTTTTGACAACATAAAATTGTCACTATAAATCATAATGATTAATAATAATTACAATTTTCATAAAATATAAAATTAATTCATATTCGATAAGGAGGGTACTAGAACAAATATATTGTCACTAAATGTATTCAATTTATGACAAACTAATTTAATTT
>JAJOOS010020784.1:0-36497 GCA_029582725.1 Solanum chiquidenum | reverse complement strand
TAATTTATATTAAGTTCAAATTAATTAAGGTCAATAAGATTTTCAAGTACTACAAAATTCTAATTAAGTTCAAATAAAATCCAAGTTCTAATAAGAATTAACATTAAGTTCTAATAAATTAAAGTCAACAACATTTCATGTTCATATTCCTAATTAAGTTCAATTTATAGTAAATTCAAGTTATAATTTCAAATTCAAACTAGTCTTAAAATCACAAATTCAATTAGTTATATATAACCTTCAAGTTCTAAGTTCAATTAGTTCAAGTTCTAAATTCAAGTTACAATATAGTCTTGTATCAACTTTTTTAGATGTTGAGCTTCCTCAGTTGCCTAGCACGAAGTGTTCTAAAATTAGTATAATATAAAATTCAAATCCAACAATATTAGTTATATATATATATATATATATATATATATATATTCAAGTTTTCAATTCAAGTTCATATCTAATTTCTAAACTTAATTAGTTATATATTCAAGCTAATTAATTAGTTCCAAGTTCAAGTTTTAATTTCAAGTTCAAGTCTAAGTTCAACTTCAAATTCTAAGTTCAAGTTCTACGTTCAAGTTCAAGTTCTAATTTCAAGTTCAAGTTCAAATTCTAATTTCAAGTTCTAATTTCAAGTTCAAGTTCAAATTCTAATTTCAAGTTCTAATAAAAATAAAAATCAAGTGCTAGAATCCCAAATTCAAACTATTAGTAGTCCTAAAATCTCAATAATAATTCAAACTAGTCCTAAATTCAAAATTCAAACTACTCTTAAAATCACAAATTCAAACTAGTCCTAAAATCCCAAAATCTAACTAGTGCTAAAATCTTATATTCAAACTAGCTACCTATTCCTAATCCCAAATTCAAACTTTTAGTCCAAAAATCTCAATAATAATTCAAACTAATCTTACAATTCCAAAATCAAACTAATTAACTCAAGAAATACCGAAATTCAAATAAATCCTAAGATACTCTAATTCAAACTAACCCTAACATTAAAATTTTCAATTCACAATCAAGAAACACAAACTAACAATCAAATAATCCCTAATTCAAACTAACAATCAATTAAACTTAAAACAATATTCAATAAAAAACAAATCCAATACTAATTAACAAAATCAAAAACTCTAAATCATTCACTTACTAATTAACTAACAATGAATTAAATTAACAATCAATAAAAAACTAATTCAATGAAATAATTAACAAATTCAAAACACAAATTGAAAGAAATTAAAAATGGAACTATAAATCCTAACCTTTAATTAAAGGAGAAGGGCAGTGGATCGGGGTGGGGATCGGCGGTGGGCAGCGGCGGCGTGGGCAGGGGTGTCGGCGTCACTTCGTCGAGAGAGAGGAAGAGGGACGGAGAGAAGAGAGAAAGAAGAGAGATGGAGAAATGGGGAAAATCCCGTCTGCACTAGTAGATATTTTAAAGAAAGCGACGGACAAGGTCTCTATGTCCGTCGCTTTTTTTAAAAATGTTTGACCAATATTTTTACCAAAAAGCGATGGACTAAGAGACACCATCCGTCGCTTTCTTAAAATATTTGACCAAAAAGCGACGGACATAAAGATGCATTCCGTCGCTTATTTAAATTTTTTTTTAAAGAATTTAAATTAATTAAAAGCGACGGACGGTATGGCTTTTTTAAAATTAATAAATAATTATTTTTAATAGAAAGCGACGGACTGTGTCGCTATCTATATAAAATAATTAATTATTCATTATTTATATATTTGGCGCAAAAAATCTGTGAAAAGAAGCGACAGACTAAGTGATGTCGTCTATCGCTTTCTCAAGAAAATAATTTTAAAAAATATTTTTATTAAAAAGCGACGGACGGTGTTGCTAATGGCGTCACTTTTTGGAGCGACCCCGTCCGTCACTTTTACTTTCGTCGATATTTAGCTTTTTTTTAGTAGTGTCTTTTACATTTTACCAGTACAATCCTTCAAGTGATCTACGAGTCGTACATAGGTCTCATCAGTAGGCGCATGACTTAGTTAAATTTTAATGAAAAAAGTTGAGTCATGCAGTTAGGGTCTACAGACCATAGGAAGTCCTATAGACCGTAGAAGGGTCCCATCAAAGTTAAGTGATTTCATGGTCCAAGTACTTGGTCTACGGTTGACCAGTGCTAAAATTGACTGTTGTCTTAAAGTTTTAGCCTAAAATTTAGTGGTTGCAAACATTGATTGAGCTCTTGAACATCGTTTTGGCTTGAGATAGCAAAATGGAGTTGGGTAAGACCCAATAGTGAAGACTTGATGAAATTACTCTATGATTTGAGTATGAATGGGATAATCCAAATAATTTCTCATTTAATGATATGAGCTACGGATAGTCAATCTACTCAAGAAATATTTGGTATTTTATTAGAAAGGGTCTTAGGGTTTGAGAGAATCTAAGGGACATATGTTTGATAGTTCGAGAGAATATGAATTGTAGCCTAAACAAAATGCTATCCATGTATTAATCGATTTTGTTGTGATTAATCTTTGCCTATTTCAGTTTAAATTAAACCCCAATTGTTATACACATGTCCCTAGTCCTTTCCAAACTTTGTAGATCATATTTGTGTTGATTTCCTATTTAGTTACTTAATATTGGTGAGTTTATTTGTTATTAACACACACCCCGCCCCCCGTTTATATTCATATGCGTGTTGAGAATTCGATTGGCTAGATTTTTTTTTTGAGTTGTCGAATCAAATGAAGTTGATCCCATCTTCCAACTCTTGTGGTTTTGACCCGACCTTTTAAAATTGAGTATTATTTTAAGTACGACCGCTTATGACCTGAAAATGGGACATAGTTGAGTGTTTATCATGGATGAATTAGAAGGCGATTGGTGGAGAGCAAGACAAATCATATGTGACTTAGCATAGGCCATACATAGCTTAGTGCGGACGGACTTCGCCAAAAAAGTTGGTCTTGTTTGTTGAAGACCCCAAATCATGTCATGGAGGTCTGGAACTCTATGCTTAGCCTATCCAACTCCGATGATATGTATGGTACGTGAGATAATGATCAATCAAAGATAAAATAAATTGTAATTTTTCTCGAAGAATTCGAGAGTCCCTCATGATGACTCTCAACCACGTACATTATGGGAGAGTCATGCAGACTGATTATCAAGAGAAGGGTAGAATATGTAAAGGGACGCACTAGGGTTGGGTTATAAAAATATCTCTTCCCTCATTTGTTGGGCATTTGTAAAAAAAATTTAAGCACTAAATGGTTATTTTATTAGGAAAAATAATGCATCTATTAACATATTTTGTACACTTTTCAACCTATTTTGTATTAAGATATGCATAATTTATATCTGAAAGTTCATAATATTAATACAAAGGGTTTTAATACATGAACTAACATGATGATTAGTGACACAATAACCCCTCACACCCTTTGCCACATCCTTTCAACCATATTTGTAGAGGATATTTTTATGAAAAAAATATTCTTTTTAGAAATTATGTAATGCATTTTATTTATATTGCATCAAACAAAACACTGCATAAGTAATAATTTCAGCATAAGCAGTTATTCACTTACTATGTTCATCATTCTAGTTTCTTTCGTTCCATTGTTATTATCTAGCAATTTAATATTAAGAAAACTATCATTTGATCATCTTAATCTGTGTATCATTGAACCATTTTGACAAAATTCACTTGTACACAATTTAAGGGTAAAGGTGAAGTGCAGACTACGCTGTCCAGTTATACATAATGAGAGATACTTGCAATGAATTTATATTTTCTCATTTTAACTATAAAATTAGGGACTGGAATTAAACAAAATAGAAAGGAAAAGGATTTAAGGTGAAGAGATGTTATGCATTTGAAATAACAAAGTAATTATAATTAATAGTAGAGAAAAATAGTAACAATATATATATATATATAGGTGCTCGCTCATTCATGAATTTAAAGAGTTATTTCTTCTTTATTATAGATCGCTTCGTTTTGGAATTGGTGTCAAGCTCTCTTTGTAAATTGCAATTCTCAAACTTCTGGGAAAACCCTGTAAATAGTTATATTCCTTCACTTCTTCAGAATGAAGATCACCTGAAATCAAAACTCCACATTGACTTTGAAGAAACAACACATGATCCCTCCAAATTACTAATGGGGATTCAATTGGATGAGCTCTAATTGAATATTTCTTAACCCATGTTTTATTTATACCGTACTCTTTCATTAACCAAACGTCTGTTGATTCTTTTCCTGGTTGAGGATCATTCCCAGGATCAGGATAACAAACCAATGTTAGAGACTCATTTAAGAGTACAAGGCCGTAACACTTCCCATCGAAGTAATCACAACAATCAGGCATCAGTATACTGCGGAAAATCTCACTACTCACGTCAAAACAAAGAACTACAAATATTGCATCGTCACTTGCAATCCAATGAATGGCTCCCTTGTAAAACACCTCGGAACAAGCATACCAATGCATCTTTGGCATCTGTTGATTAATATTAACTAGATCTCTCCAAGAATCAGTAATCAAATCATAAACATCGATTTTCCACTTTCTAAAATGAAAATCATAGAAAGGAGGATCACCAATAATTTCTGAAACACTAATAACCTTATAATTATTCACAATCCAGTCAAAACCAAACCCGACCCCCGAATTGTCCTGATAGAAACCGAATGGACAAATGTATGTGTATGGTTCAAGTAGCCTATAATTTCTAGTTGTTGGGTTAAAAAGAACCATGAATTCCGAATCGGTCAAAACAATCAAACCATTGCAAGGACCTAATAGTCTATGGAACATACAAGCAAAAGTTGTGGTGAGATATGGTACATCTAGATCTGGAAAAATAGGCTCATGATCAATTTGTTCATCAACATCAAAGAGAAAAGACATGGTACTTTGATATTTGTTGGGTTCTTCTTTGAAGGATCGCTTGAATAGAATGAGTTCATCTTTGGTAGTTGTGGTTCGATTGAGATGAAAATGAATAAAAGTTGATGAGTTTATGAGAGCACACCATGTTTTAGAGACACATTTGAGTCGTAAAAGAGATTTCACTTGAATCCTTGTAAGTATATACATCATCACATCTTCAGGATACATTTTCATAATTTCATCCGCCATCTTGGATTCTCTCTTCAGCAACTCATTTTATGGAAATTTCCAAATTCCTTTAAATTGGATCCAAAAGCTTATTCCTATTGCATTCAATGCCCTAACTGATTACCCGTCACACTAGCTTTTTTGTGGTTTTGAGACTTGTTCACATAGAGGATTGTAATAACTATAAGTATCGAAACAAGACTTTATTTTTTGTGTCATATAATCAATACTACTGGATTTGTCGCGTTTTGCACGTTAGAAATAATCATTTTATGAATTTTAATCATCCAACTGTAAAGAAATGTTATCTTATCTTTTATATATATAATATAGATGAAACCATGAAAGATTGTTATTTTATAGGGATATTATTTAATGGAAAAATTAATATTTATTAATTTAAAGAGTATTTTACGATTCAATGAATATTATATTTGATTATATCAAAATCATTGGTATCTTACTAATTTATTGAATTCATATAAAAAATAAATTTATCATACATAAAGTACAATAAATACATTAAAATTATGTATCTACTAAATTATGTATCATATTTATTGAATTCACATAAAAAAAATAAACTCATTATACATAAAATACAATGTATGTGTATGCATGGTTTATTGTATTAATTTTTTTTTGAAGATGATACAATACCTTTGGAATCAGCTGCGCATAAGGAAGCAACTATCACATCTCGAACTCTTCATAATTTTATAGTGCAGTTTGAAAAGACAACATCATAAATTTTGGATGCAATAAGAAATGTTAGAGATGAACTTTAACTAGATTTAAATTTTAACAAAAAAACAAAACATTATAGAATCATATTTCAATAAAATGTTTTAGAGATGTTTGTAATTTTAAAGAACCATAAATTTATAATATTAATGGGATCATATATTTATATAGGGGTCCTGAAAATATATTATTTAGTATTTTGTCGAAATTTGTAAGCACTTGAAAATTTCTAAGTTAAGATTTGAATTATTCTTCATTTGCTTGTAGAGTCATATCGGGTGATTTCTAAATTGTCCATATGTGTAAAAGGTAAATTATTTAGTGTGTGGACGATTTTGAATATCAATTAAGGTCACTAGAAACTCCTAACACAAAGTAGAGTTGAAAGTTTCCTTATCGATTAAGTTTTGATGTAAGATTCTACTTGGGTCAACTTCAAACGACAATATCTCTTAGAATATAAAGAGTTACGTGACTCATTAACTTTCAAATCAAAGGTATTTGAATCTTCTTTCCAACACCACTTATTTCACAAAAATCTGAGGTTTGAGTAAAAAAATTGACCATTTTAGTAACCTGATACAGTGATGTGATGAATTAGCATACAGGGAAACATTAAAAAGGGTCATTTTTATCTTTTAACCTTTTAAAAAACCCTAAACACATTTTTTGACTAATTAAAGACCCAAAACAATCAGATTTTTATCTCTTAATCCATCATTCTCTTCTCTCTCAAACCCTAAGACAAAACCCTAAGGAAAAATCAAAGTAGAAGACTCCATTCAAGATTCTTTCAATCTTATTCAAGATTCTTCTTCAAGGTAAGTCCTTCTCCAAGAATTTCATTCTTTCCAACTCAAATTCCTCCATACAATTATAAATCACTAAAGAAAATCATAATTCTTTGCCATATAGTTTCAAGAAACTAATTCAAGAATCTCAAGAAATATTTTCTTGATTGTTTACCTTCGAGCTAGGTTTTCATAGCTTCTAATCAAGTTCTTCTTCAAGATTATTCAAGAATCTTGTTCTTAAAGGTATTTAAGGCTATCATAGTGTTGGACTAGTTCGTCCTCATGCCCTACATCTACTTTCAAATCAATAAAAGAGAAATCTAGAATTCTACCCCTAGATTTGAGTATTCTTGAGATGAGTTGATTTTGAGTTTTTGAGTTTCTGTTTATTTTTGAAACTCTATTCCTAATTATTGAATTGTTATATGTTATGCATTAAAATTCTTGAGTTGATTCGTCATGTATGACTTCCCGAGTCATCAATGATCATATTAAATTGTGATTTTGATATGTTTTTGAGAAAGAGTTTTCATGTATGAATTGAGTAAGAGTATAAGCGGAGTCTGTATTCCTAGAGGTATCAATTTTTAAATTGATAAAAGAGAAACTGAAATTTTTAAATGAGTTATCAGTTCTAAAAATATTCAAGAGTAGTTACCTCTTTTAAGAGGGTAGTTTGAGAAATTATCTCAAACCAGATGAAGAGTTATGTTTTTAAACATATGAGCATGAGTATATATTATTGGGAGTAGTATTGAGCACCAATATGAGGATGAGTTTAGACAACTCAAAGTCCTCATAAACCATGTATGCTAACATGAGAAAAGGGTCATACTTTTTAGATGATTCCTTATTGCTTTTTAAGCATAGCTTAGTGGATCCACTTAGTTGAGGTGTTCTATACCTCGACAAGGTATATGACAGTTCTGGCAGTGTGGGGGCGAGACGATGTATTATCATGTAGCTCATAGTGATGGTTGTCGGTTAAAGAATCTACTAAATAGAGTTAAAAGTGTATTTTTATTATATCACTTATTATGTTGAGTTTCAGAGGTGAGTAAGTGTTTTTGTAAAGTTTTAAACGATTTCATTCCTTTAATTCTTTATATTTAGTAGAGTTTATGTTTTGCCTATTGCAATCCTTTCATTCAGTTATTTGTTATTTAGCTATATTACATACTCATACATTCAATGTACTGATGTCATTCGTCCTACATTTTTTAATGATGCAGATACATGTTCTTAGGATCCTCAACAAGAGTCTGTTGAGACCACTTCATCCACTAGTCAGCTTTCGATTGAGACCACTTCATCCGCTCGTCAACTTTCGAGTAAGATCTCCTTGCTTCTGGAGGACTCCAGTTTTATGAGTTGTTAGTATTACTAGCATTTTGAGTAGTCATTGTTCTTGTCCTGATACTCGTCTATATATAGTAGAGGCTTCATAGATAGACAGTTTTGGAGAGTCTTTCAATTTCACATGTTTTATTTAAAACTTATATTTCATACTCAGTATATTCAGTTAAGTTTTGAGATTCAGTAAATTATTTTTAAATGTTTCTTTCCATTGATGCTTATGCATGTTTAAGTTAGTCTTTCGCTTGTAGTCAGCCCGTCGTGCGAGCCTCCCACTGGGGGGCCGCTATCCCAAAAGCGAGAGAAATACATCCCTCTCTTTCCTTTTTTCGCCCCCATGTCGCCACACGGGGAACATGGCGACGTAAAAAGGAGGGTCCTATCAACTTGTTTCCGACCTAGGATAATAAGCTCATGAGCTTGGTGTTACTTCACCGTCGAGGATAAGGGTTCGCTTGGGGACAAGCAATCATTCTCGAGTGCCGGCCACGTCCTGGGTGTCGGCTCGAATCATGACATTAGTGATTTTTTCCATTGGCCCAAGTTGAGATCACAGAAAAATATTATCTTAGAGAGATTAGTAATTTACCGCGTATTTATTTAGTGAGGTTTTACTGTATATAAAAGTGAATCCTAGACCCGCATATGTGGCACCCTTAGAATTCAAAATTTTACTTTTATGTTTTCCTTCGGACTTTTAGGTTTTTAACTCCTATTTTATTTTTATCTTAAACTCATTTGTTCAACTCTTGTGTCCCTTCAGACTGTTGTATCCCTTCAGTTGCGCCTCTTCAGGAACTACCCATAAAAACTAAGTGCATCATACTCATTGATGTATCTTCTTCTTCGTGACAAATTTCATCCCTAATTTTTGTGGAACTTCGCCAATTCCTTGAAAATTTACTTTGGATCTTCACAAAAAAAAAGAATGAAACAAAATAATAATTTGCATATAGTTTTTTCCTTCATTCAACATGTCAAAAGAAAAAATATTCAATTCTTGAACAAGTAATTACAGCCATGACAATTTTTTTGTTCGTACCTTTTTTTTTTTGTGAGTTTTTCCCTTCTGTCATCACTTTGTCCAACATCTTACATTAGTGTTTTATTGAATGATCTGTAAAGTTTTATCCTTTATGAATTAGTATTAAATTGATTTTATGTTTTTGGTTATAAAAACGTTTAAGCATTCTTGATTGGCCAATATGGAAGAGTAACAACCCTTGTAGAAGTTACAACTCTTTGAAAATGTCACAATCCACCGAAAATCGCAATCCTTCAATGTAAAAAGATGTCTTTTTTAATATATTTTATAATATAAATAAATATAGTATGAAATTTTTGTAGGATTTGACCTAAGACTTTTTGTATTAGTCCTTATCCAGTTTCTTTGAGATAACCAATAAATCGGACCAATGGTCCATAAAGTTGCTTTAAAAATATAGTATTAAATATAGAATATACATATATAATAATAAAAGAGAAACATACACAAGGTAATGTGGCACCTCTCTACGACCTCCATTTGCATGTATCCTTTTTTTCTTATTTAAATAAATTATAGTATTGTAAAAGTAAATTGCTTAATTTATTACAAATAATTTTTTTATTAATGGAGGAACATTTACAACAAAAACTCTTCACATTCTTTTTTATTATTTTGCCTCACTTCTAACCATAATATTATAATATTATTTTATATTTTAAGTATTTTTCTCCTTTATTATATATAGTGATTTATTCACAGGGAGTTATTACCCATGACTTACACCTCTTTAATTTTTACTTTAACAATATTCACAACTCCCGTAATTTTTATGTCCATAACCTCCAAACTTAAATTTCTAAGTTTACAATGTCTTATGGTATTCATTTATTTTGCCTATAAATTCATATTTAGTTGATTCACATTCAAGATTATTTTTTCTCTTCTTCAATATATTGATTTGTGAATGAACTAACAAGTAACAAAAGAGAAGTACACGAAGGTAAAGAATATTTCATTTCATTGTCAAGTCTTTATTTTTTCATTTTCTCTATTTTGCCTATATAAATTCATATTTAGTTTCATGAAGATTCACATTCAAGATTATCATTTCTCTTCTTCATTATATTTTTTTGTGAATTAACTAACATGTAACACAAAAGAAGTACATGAAGGTAAGATATTCATTCTCAAGTCTTTCTTTTTATTTTTATTTACTTGGACATGGTTTCTTAATATTTTATTTATATGTATTATCATTCACCAAGCAAGTATGCAATTTATTTTTTAATAATGATTAGTGTGTTGGCAGTATGTAATTGTTCTTTCTCATAGTCAGTTTTCGAGATATAATGTATTTTGATTATAAATTTTTGTAGATTTCAAGAGGTGATTATTATTTAGTATTGTTAATACTATTGGAAAATTAATATATATATATATATTACATATAATTTACATTTCTTTATATAGATATATTACATATAATTTAAATTTCTTCTTTCGTTTAATATAATTATTTTTTAATTGATATATGATATTTTATTTATTCATATAATTTTTTTTATTCAATTGGTGGCACATGATGAAAAATTTGACATATGGAGTAAAATATGGTGACACATCTACTGGCAAAGGAAGATGGTAGAAGGGAAAAGAAGAAAAAGCATAATTAGAGATTATTTTTTCTTGATTTTTTTCAAATTTGACTTGTATTAGTTACCTAGCTTCTTTTGTTAAAAATAAATAATTTTTTGTTTGTATAAATAATATAGCTACATGTATTGTCAATGCTTATCATTTGGCCTTTTGGTATTCTAATTTTTTATCATTACTATGAAGCACAATTAATATAATTACCCCATTTCAACAAAAAAAAATTATGATGAGTAAGAGTTTCATTTTTATTATACTTGCAAAAAGTAATTGAAAAATTAAATTTTAATTTTATGATGTCATTATTTTTCATATGTAACAATCTATTTTCGTATCTATTTCTTTTTTGTTTGAAATGTATTTATAATATTTTTGCAGTCACCGATCATTATATTTTTTGGTTCATTTTTTGTATTTTCACCCCTCATTTTTATTTATTTATTTTACAATAAAATCTTTGCATTTATTGTCTAATAAAATTATACATTTGGATGATTTATAACTCATATCTTTTCATCTTACTTGTAACTTCTAATCTTAAATATTATTCATAACTTTTGTATGTTTCATTCTTAATAATTTTAATAAATATTTAACTAGTGTTTAAATAATAAAAAATGTAATAATAATGATATAATATAAAAATTCAAAAGTTCTTTTAGGAAATAAGAATTTGTATGGAAAATTATTACTCTGACAAAGGATAGAGAAAATTTAAAAATATATAGTATTTTCAACCTAATACAATATATTGTTATTTTAAAATATTACCTCTTATTTCATTTACTTCACCGCGGTGAATATTTTGTTCTAATATACACATATGAATAGTTTGCACTTAAAAATATGCAAAATAAAATTAAATTTTGTATATTTAAAAAAATGAAAAAATGTATCATGTCGCAGATGAAGAGAAATATCAATATTAATTATCTTATATATCCGATACTAACCTAAATATAAATATTACATATCATTATCTTATAAATATTTCATATAGCTGTGTGAAGTGTGACAATTTCACTAGTATGTACTGAATTGGGTATTAAGAAGAAGAATAATAGAAAAATTAGAACATTTGTGGTTAAAAATGTGAGAGGAACCCCTCTATTTATAGTGAACAAATGGAAATATCATAAATTCACAATCCTTCAATGTGAAAAGGTATCTTATTTGAATGTATTTATTTTTATAATATAATATAAATATATATAATATGTACTAAATTGGGGTTTTAAGAAGAATTAAAAACATAGAGAATTGGAAGTTTAAAAATGTGAGAGAGCCGTCTATTTATAGCCAACAAAGGTAGTATGAAAATGTTCTTATTGTGCCTTATCAGAAAAGACACAATTTTTCAGAAAAGTCACATTAGAAGGTCACAACTCATCCAAAAAGTCACACCCTCAGAAAAAGTCACAACCCTTTGAAATAGTCATAAGCCTTCTGAAAAATCGTAACCCTTTGAAAAGATCACAACTCATTAGAGAAATCACAAATTTTTAGAAAAGTCACAAATTTTTGAAAAAATCACAACTCTTTCAAAAAATCTCAAACAATCAATGTGAAAAGGTGTATTCTTTTAATATAGTTTCTAATATTATTAAATAAATAAATGTACTATAATCTAAAAGATAAAAGATATACTAAATTGGATATTTTATGTTGAAAGTATTATACTATATATAGACGTTATCACATATTTTTAACATTTTACTTTTTAACCTTTCACACTCTTTATTCTGAAAAATTTAAATATTTCAGTTACTACTTATCTATTATTTGTTAATTGTTAATATGGAAAAAAATTGGAGAGTCTCAAGTATTATAACTACTGCTACTTGTAACCCTTCTTGATTCCCCTAATTTCTTGGAATTATTATTATTTCCTATATTTTTCCGAGTTGGTGCCCTCCAAAATAACAAACATATGACTTGGTTTGTTCATAATTCTTTAGTTGTTATTTTTCTTATAAAAAATAATGTATTTGAAAATATTTTCAATTTTTAAAATTTGATTCAAGAGTTTTTACAAACTTAATGAGATCTTTTTAGATTTACTAGCTCTAGAATAATCAAGGAATACACATTTGAGAATACGTGGGGCTAATATCTTTCATATGATAAATTTATTATGGCATATTTAGGGGTGTTTATGGACAATGACCGGGAAGATCAAGGAAACCTAGCTGCTACTGATCACTAAAAAATGAATTGCATGCACATGTAGAAAATAATAGAGAAAATGATAATTGACTAATGTATAAATATCATTCAATATTAAGAAGCCAACTATATCAAAGAAAAAAAATATTATAATTGAAAATATGTAAAAGTTAAAATTCATTAATGAGTAAGAATTTTATAATCTTTAAAGTTATTAATATACGTGATAATACTGTCACCAATTTTTTGATATTCGGATATTAGAAAATAATTATTCATAATCTTAATTAGGTCATGGATTGTTCGCGAAGCTCAAATATGTTATCTAGTTATAAAACATATCACACTATTATTCTATGTACCAATTCACCAAGTAAGAGAAACAAAACAAAAAAACATCTGAAAACAATTGTTATAAGAAATGTAAATTTTGGGTCGTGGGTCGCCCATGTGTACCGACCCGACTCAACCAGATTCTACCCGACCCAATCTATTTTTGTCCTATCTAATTTAATTAATTACTTAATTAGATAATATTTTTTAAAAGGATAAGAGGGAATAGTGATGAGTCTAAAATTTGGACTCATTTAGGGCTTTGTTTTGATAGTTTAAGTGTCCTCAAATGCCTCATTTATGCTATAAACTGTTGTTAAAGCATTGATTTTTAGGTATGTAAACTAAGGAGCAAGACAAGGACACTACAGGGAAAAAGGAGCAAACAAGCTGAAGAAATGAAGAAAAGTGATCCTGGTGATCGCCAAGACCACTCGACGAACTGCCGAGTGGCTCTTTAGGTCGCCCAAAGTTCTAGTGTGCCAGCCCTGGGGAAGAACCAAGTTGGCGACATGAATGGGCAGTCGGTGAATGACTCCGCGATGACAACTTTGATCGCCCAAAGTTACAGGACCTGGAGGACTGATGGCCAATGAAAATTGGTGATGGAAGGGAGAAAAGGGCGGATCGCCGACCTGTTCGGTGAGGTGTGACTTATTTCGCCCAATGGCTTTTCACAAACCTGATCTGAAGTAATGTGTTGCCGCCAATCGGCTGAAAGAGTCGAGCTCATTCCCTTCGCTTCCTGGGCCCAAAGCAGTGCAGTCTTTCCTGGGCGCCTCTGGAATTATGAAATCCTCTTCTAGGCATGTTCCCAGCTTATTGATTTAATTGAAGGGAACTAAGATGATTATCTTAGCTAGCGTTCCGGGAGAATCTAGTCATTTAAAAACTTCGTTGCCACTAGTAAATTAGACCATCCCCCCCAAAAAGAACTTGTTCCCGCTCCCCCCCGGTACCGGGACCCCCGGTAATCTTTTGCAGGGCGCACAAGGCAAGGCCCTTAGTCTTACCTCATGCAGTTTCTGCTTTCTTGTTGGCTTGGCGGCCATGTTTCTAGATACTTGATCGCAGAATTTTGCTATCACATTTGTAGGCCAAAAATTGGGCAACTATAAATTGGATTTTTAAATGAAATTTGAGGAGTTTCCAAAAAAGTTTTGATTCCCAAGTTTGAGAGTTAGAGTTGACTCTTAGTTTTTGAGTTTTCATTGTAGACTTTGAGGATTTCTAAGCTTAACTTTGAGGATTTGCAAGTGGATTTTTGAATTTATTAAATTTGGACCACTGTAAAGACTTGAGAACCTTTACCCAGATCTGTGCTAATGTATTTGTGAATCATTTTTCTCTTTTTATGATCTGTAGCTAAAATCCTAATTCTTGGGGTGTGATCATTTGCTTATTTGTCTAATTATTTTATGGGTATTGTTGTTTAATTATAATTGTTGTTTTAATGTGGTTTAATCATTAGCTGCATTTTATTCTATGGATTGTAGTTGCAAATGCAATTCTAGCATATAGTTCTTGGCTTGCTTGAGAGACAGGTTTTGGAATCAAAGCTTTTGATTAATGATTGTAGGTATTGGATTGATATGGGTTCAACTCGAGAGAGTGAATCCTAAACTCAATTCTACCTATATAGCTTGAGAGAGTGGACACATTAAGGTTGTGGGCTGTTTGTCTTGTTAAGCTTATCGAGGTTCCCGAGAACTTGCCTGAACTGTAATAGTTGTTCGAGTGAAAACTATTGCACTTATAGCCTAGCCTACCCACAATGATTAAGCAAATTATTGTTAAATTTCAATTACCCATATAGCGTAATTAGCTTATAATCGATCATATCCCGAGAATTCCTATTAATATTGTTGTTTCACATGCTTTCATATTTGTTTTAGCTGTTAATTACAAATCCAAACCCCCACCCGACATTTGTTGTCAACCCCTTAGACTTGTTTGTGTGTTTTCGATAATTTCTATTCCTATAACCGCTTGGACCATATTTGTACTTCGTAATTGAATTCGAACATTGTTCCACTCCCTGTGGATTGGTCCCCAACTCTTCATTGGGTTTTGTACTGGATAAAGATCGTCTACACCTAGAATTGGAAGTGGTGTAATCTGAGTGTTAATCAAAATGGCACCGCTGCCGGAGAGTGGTGCTGTTTAGAATTCTATTATTGAAGTTGAATTGTGAATTTTTTGTGTTATAGTTGAATTTTCTTACTTTGTTTTGTGTTTGTGTTGATTTGTTTTGAACAAAGGAAGAATTGAGCGTGAACGGGAGCAATGGTAGCCAAATTGACCACCAAGATGATGTTGCGAACTTGAATGATGTTAATGAACCAATTCAATTGGGTGGTGTTGGTGCAATACGCCTACCTCCTATTGAGGGGAATGTTGTCTTCCATGTCACTAGCACAATGCTACAGCTCCTCCAAATGAAAAGACTATATAGAGGGCTGGCCTACGAAGACCCCATGAGCATATTCGGAACTTCGTGGACGTGTGTGGTCCGTTCTCATTCAAGAACATATCACAAGAATTAGTTCGTCTTCGGTTGTTCCCATTCTCTTTGATGGGTGAAGCTACAAAATGGTTAGCTGATTTACCGAGGAACTCCATCACTACTTGGGATGAGCTGACCACACCGTTCTATGTGAGATTCTTTCTCCCGTCAAAGATGATGACGCTCAGAGATAGTATCCAAGGTATCAAACGCTTAGAGGGTGAACCAATCCAAGAGACATGGCTGCAATTTTAGAAGTTGGTACTTCAATGTCCAACTCACGGGTTCCTGAGCCACATATTGTTACAATACTACTATAGGAGTCTTGACTCGTTGAACAAAGGAGTTTCTGGTCAACTTGTTCCTGGAGGTATAATGCAACAACCCTATGAAGTAGCGTCTCAACTCCTTGATGGCTTGACTAAGATAAATAGAGCATGGTACACTCGTGAGGACTAGGTGTCCCCTCTCATATTTAGGATGACGAAAGAGCAGATCGAGAAGGATCGAGAGAGAGACCAAAATATTGCCAAAATGATGACCAACTGGATTCATTGTCAAAAAATGTGATGTGTAGTGGGTTGAAGAGTGTAAATGATGTGGGTATTGGTGGATCAAACCCCGAAGAAGCATAATTTGAAGCGTTGTACAATAAGGAAGTGAACTTTCATGCAAATCAAGGAGGAGGATTTTGTTCAAATTACCCGAAACCGGGTGGAAATCCAAGTTAGAATAGAGATGTTGGATGGATAGATCGTGATAGGGAATGGTGTGACCGTAATGCTACTTGGAAGGAAAGGGATGGTGAGGAGGAAAGATACGTCCCACCTCATAAACGCCAAAAGCCTAAAGAGCAAAGATCTGACTTGGAGAACTTCCGTATGGAAGATATGCTTGCACGCATTCTCAATAATGTAGAAGGGTCAGAGAAAGTGTTGAAAGAGATGAAAGAGTATGTCTCATCTCTCAATCAGATGGTGACTTCTCACTCAGTCTCTATTAAACAGCTGGAGACACAAATCGGTCAAATCTCGACTCACTTAAATCCAAGGCCAAAAGGAGGGTTGCCTAGTCACACAATGGTCAACCCCAAAAATGAAGTTTGAATTGGTATCTCTATCGTGCCATGACGTTAAATAAGGCATTTCTTGGGAGGCAACACAAGGTTTTGATGTTTTAATTGTTGCTTTTGAATAATGGGTGTTGAATGTGCAGGTTGAAAAGTTGAAAGTTTTTGGAGAGTGGCAATTAGGCGAGCAAAAATTCTAGTCGGTGACTCGCTGAAGAGGTCGGGGAGCTTGACTTGGACCCCTGTTGGAACAACCCAGCTTGATGGGGAATTCTATAAAACTCAGCGAGCTAAAAGCTAAGTCGACGACTCCCCTAACAGGTTGGCGAGCTCGAATTTGTCTGCTGTTTGAACCCACCAATTGCTGGGAGTAACATAAAACTCAGCGAGCCAAAATACCACTCGATGAATCACCGAGTGGTTCGGCGAGCATGACTTACTCCGTCGATTGGCGCGCGAACTAAAAGGTTTTAAAGGCCAAATGGTTTTAAAATTTCAAAATCTTTCACTTTCCTATTTTTTAACTCCCGCATTCTCTCATCCGATATTAGTTCTTTCATATTTTCACATTTTACTCTCATTTTATTGGGATATTTTCTCGAGATTAATTTTGGAATTCTTTTTCGCCTAGCATTTCAAATATATTTCGGCATAAAAGGTTGGTTTTCTGAAATCAAATGCTTGTGATAAATTGTTGATTGATATATGTGGGTAATGTCGTATTGATCATCGTATTATAGTTTGTTTGCCAAATTTTAAGTGAAATAATATTTAATCGGCTTTAATCATGATTCATGTGTCATGCTGGTTGAAATCGAGTTGAAATTGTTGGGTTGTGTTGAGTATGTGTTGGGTCTAGCAGGGTGAAGTATGAGTAACCTCGGATTGTGCTAATTATCGTAGTTTGCCCGATGATAGAGCGGTTGACGTCATTCTTAAGGGCAAAAGACGTCAATTGGCCAATTTTTTTGACCAAATCAGGGCAAGTCTGAGTATCTCAAGGGCATGGGTAGTATGGGTCTTTCTTTAATTTCATTGTGTAAGTGTTTAATTTTTATTTTGTGGGATGCGAGTTTGATTTTGAAGAGTGGGGTGAAAAACTGGCACGAAGGGCTATTTGGTGAGCTGGGTCGAGCTCGTCGAGTGGTTCGACGATTCACCTAAGTCCCCCCAGATCGCCCTTTATTTCTCTAGATTGTGAGTTGTTGTTCTATAACTTTTGGTGATACGGCTGAGCTCATCTCACTCGCCGACTCACCCAAAGTTCTTCTAGATCACCCTTCTACACCCCTAATTAATTTAAATACATTGTAACTTTCAATGAGCTTCTTTTAGTTCACCGATTGGTGTCGACAATCCACCGAATGGCCCTGGATATCGCTGACCAGCTTTGAAATTTTGAAATTTTTGTTCTGAAACTTTCGGCGAGCCCGACCTGGCTCGCCAAAGTGATTCGGCGAGTCTTCCTACAGTTTATTTTCTAAAATTTTCTTGACTTTTCTAAGTGTTTCTACATTGTTTTGTAGGAAGGCTAGACCCAAAGTCGTCGGTAGAGACATGCCGCCCCAGAAGCTGGCACGTTGAATCACAATAAATGAGGAAGTAGTTGTTTCCCGATAAAAGGCGACAAAGTTGCCTCCAAAGGAGGGGGGGGGGGTAAAGGCAAGGAAAAGGCGCCCGTGGTTGTGACATCGGAGGAGGAAAGCTCCGACAGTGAGGGGGTCTACGAGACACACTTCACCACATTCGGCAGTGAGGGGGAATCTCATGACTCTCAGGCTTCTATATATGAGCCTGAGGATGACCAGCTATTACAGGCTAGGAAAGTGGAGCTACGTTTTAAAGCTATGAATGATTCATCTAGGATCCCGTGCCTCCGACGCCTACCCCTTCAGCTTCAGCTCCAGTTTCTCCTCCAGCTCAGACAGTAGTGTAGGCACCACCATTTGAAGGTCCTCCTCCCCGGTCAATCAACAGACTAAAGGCTGAGGGTTTAAGGACCATCCTAGAACAAAAGAGACTGTCAATCAAAGTTGTGGAGGATAGGTACCCAGAGGTGTGGAGCACTATAAAGTACCATAAGTTTTAGATATTCACAAAACCCCGGGGCCCCTACATTCCTACTTGGGTTCAGGAGTTCTATTCGGTTTACGGAGACTTGGTGCCAAAAAGGAAGAAGAAGGCCACTGCCTTCAAACTGGTAGATTTAGTGATCGTTCGCGGCAAGAAGGTTAAATTCCCTTGTGTAGACATCAATGAGGTATTGGGGTGCACTTATAATTTTATGCAACAGTACATTGATTTTGTTTAGAAGAAGACATTGGAGGAACTTAATTGTTGGCTGGAACCTCTTATCTCCGATGCCACCACGAGGTGGAAAGAGGCAGGTGCACATATAGAGAAGAGGGATCTGAACGTGGCTGACAAATACTTGTTCGAGTTCATCAACAACACTATTATGCCATCCCGGATTGAATACATCCTCAGACACTCTAAGGCAGCCTGTATAGGGTCACTCATTGCTCGCCATAAGCTGAATTTGGGGTTATTGATTGAGTAGGAGATGACCATGAGGGCCAAGCAGAGATAGACTTCCCTTCCATTTCCGTTGCTGATCACAGAGTTGTGCAGACGGGCCCGTGTTCTAAGAGATGAGAAGAAATATGTGGAGGTGACTCCCACCTCTTCTACTGACATCCGGCGTATTGAGGCCGAGTACTTACTGGACGAGGGTGACAGGAGGAGGGCAGCACCGGTTGATACGTCCCCGGAGGTTGATGTTGAAATATTATCGACAGAGGCAATCATGCCCCCTCAAGCTAGTGAGACATCAAGTACTTTTGGACCTACAACTTTTGAGACTCCTAGCTCATCTATTGCACCCTCTCCCCCTAGATCTTCTGATTCTATTGCTTCTGCCTCCCGACCTCCTATCACCTAGGCGACTCTTTACAAGATGGGCCATTTGGCCCAATCTACCAATGTGCATTCCTCCCGGGTTGAGGTCGTTGTTCTTGGGATGATAGAGAGGTCTATTGTTGTTGCCTTAGCCTCCATTAGGGCTGAGATCAGGGAGTATGGTGTCCAGATTGAGAGAAACATGTTGGCATTAGATGCCCTTACTTTGAGGGTAGAGGAGTGTGAGAAGGTCCAGGGTGCCACAAATGCTGTCACGGCCTTGAAGGCCGACATTGTTGAGCTACGTAGAGATGTGCACGAGCTGAAGTCAATTGATATGTCCATGTTCATTGGCATTGTCGCTGTCACACCCCTTTTTCACGCAAATAATTGTTTTGAAAAAGGCGCTTTTCAATTTACGTGACGGTATTGATTAGGGATTATTTTATTTTTTCAAAGTCGGCACTTGGAATTGAGTTATGGTGTTCCAAGCCACTTTTTCTTTTTAATCCCTAATTAAAAGGAAATGAATCTTTATATGGTCTGTGAAAATAAAAGTTTGGGTAAGGAATTCTGTTGACCGAGGGGAAGGTATTAGACATCCCTCGAGTCTCGTAGTTTTAGCACGATCGCTTTTATTAAATTATACTTGACTTATATTATTATTATTATTATTATTTGGATAAATTGTGTTATAGGTCATGGTTTGCTCATATTTTATTTGTTGAATTTTACTAATCATTAAACAAGATGCATAATTGCATTCTAGATTTTGACATACAATGATATAGAAGCATAACTGATTTCTTTTCTTAGTCGCGTCACCTTAATATTTTGGTTTAAATTTTTTAATTTAAATAAAATCAAAAGTAATATGATTATGATCATTTGACCAAGGTGCATTACTGCATCCGAATTTATTATATTTTTTTAAAAAAAGTGTCTCAAAAAGATGTGAAAACACATTCTTTACTGAAACCTTGTTGTTATTTATTGGTCTTTTGTAATAATAATAATAATAAAAAATTATACTTAAACTTACACTTATTGGTCAAAGATGCAGTAATTAATTTAAAAGCTATAAGTTTTAGGTTTAGGTCAAAGATAATCTAGAGTTCCAGAATAGAATTGCATTAGTTTCTATTTAGCATTTTTATCAAAAATTAAAGACCCAACTTAAAAAAACAAATATTATAGCATGTGCTTTCAATCATAAAATAAAATTCATCTATTGAATTACGCGATTAACTTGATTCTAATACCATTAAATATAAACACCCATTAACACAAAAATAAAAATATGATTTGACATCTATTCATATTAAATATGCAACACCCCATTTGTTCCCTCATTCATTGGAGTCAGACTTTCATAATATAAAAAAAGTTAACATATGTCTCAGAAAATAATGCATATGCTATTAATCATATAAAATTGTTTATAACAATATATTTCTTGAATAACTTATTGTTCTTTATCATAAACACAACGTTCTCTTTTTTATCATTGTCAAAATTAGTCCAACTCCCTAAAAAATATTTACAATCCAAGATGCGTCGTTTCGATTTCTATTAACAAACTATAATCATAATCACGAAAATAAAAAAAATGATAATAACATAAAACAATGGAAAAATAAATAAGTGAATTCAAAATCAGACAAAAATAAAGAAATAAACCCATTATTTTAACCTGTGATTAAATATATAAATGCCCAACAATAGCAATCATTACTTCGTCTTGATTGATTAACGACTCAATAAACTAAACTTATATAAATCTAAAATAACAATAAAAATAAAAGAAACGAACCTTCAAAGGTATGCAAACTAGCCGCTCTGTAAACGAAAATCTCAATCCCAACTTCCTACTCAATTGAATTATTTTCCACTCTTGCTCTAACTTTTTCTCTCTAGCTCTATTCTTTTTTCTCTCCTATACGCTGCTTTTTATAATATTTTTGGTGTGAGTCTGGTGCTACTTAAAAGGAACGTGAGAAAGTGGGGAATATAATTCAGTTGAAGATTTTATGGCTATTTGATTGAGAGTTTTGAGGAGCAGAAAAGAAAAGAAAAGAAAAGAAATAAAAATAATAATAATAAAAAAAAACGTGTGAATGGGGGAATATAAAAATATTTTAAGGGTATTTGGTTGAGAATTTTTAGGAATAGAAGAATAGAAAAGAAAAGAAATAACATAAAAAAAATGTGGGGGTGGGGGAAGATTATGTACAAATAAAAAGAGAAAATAAATGGTGAGAGAATTTATAAGAGGAATAAGTTAGGGGAGTTTGAGGATAATTAGGATTAAGGTGGAAGTAATTTGAATTTTTTAGGACTCTTTCTTTCTTCTTTTTTCAGAACATATAATTTTATTCTTTAGACTAGGTAAAAGTTGGAATATTAATTAAAATAATAATAACTAATAAATACACTAAATGCACAACTTCTTTTTATTAAAAATCTAAATGTAAAGAAAGCATATAATTTGATACAATTTTCATGTCTTTTTATTCATTTATTTGAAATATATATACCTACTAAAATAATAATATTTAAGTTTTAAAAGAGTGTAAAATCTTAAGTTCGGTAAAAAATCATGTGTCTACAGTTTGGCCCTCTTTGACTGAAAACACGAAGAGTTTACAGGCAAAGAAGTAGACAATGTGACAAGTATTGATCGAACTCTTATAAGCAAGGAAAAATGTGTGACCGAATCCTGGTTATGGACATCCTACATATCCCGGGTTATAAGGGAATCAAGTCACGTGTAGTTCAACGAGATGAAATGAAGAGTTGGAAGTCGGGTGAGATCTCATTTAGGCTTCAGTTTGCGGCCCCCTACTTTACATGAAAAATGAAAGACAAAAAATTAAGAGAAAATACAAGTGCAAGATCCTATCAATGCCACGCCTCTTGAATCTTGACTTGGGTCTTCATGTTTCTCAAGTTGTCAGATATTAATTTTCATCTCGAGTGAGTCTGAAGGTAAATGCCTTTCTCTACGTAGGCTCCTTCTACTTGGATTTTGATATCGCCCTTGTTCTTATGGCGAGCTTCTGCTACTTCAATTGGAAATGAGCTTGAAAGTTTTGACTTTTTTTCGGATAAGATCCTGAACTTGAAATGTGGATTGATCTTATTCTACAAACAAATTCTTGAAACTAAAACAAACAGAAAAATAATAACACAAAAATTTTGCCCCAGTTTATAATAAAGAAAATTTGGTGAAAAAAATAAGAGATACTGCTTAGCGTCGAATCGAGACTTTGAATGACTTGAGCTTCGTTGCGATGTACTCTTCAGAGGGCTTATGCATGTTTACACCAACTCCATTCCTTATGATGAACAAGTTAAATTAAATTATGCTAGTCTAGTCCCATTATCCAGGAGGGCCCTTGCTACACTACGTCCCATTATTCAGAAGGGTCCTTGCTATACTACGTCCCATTAATCAGGAGGGTCCTTGCTATACTACGTCCCATTATTCAGAAGGGTCCTTGCTACACTACGTCCCATTATTCAGAAGGGTCCTTGCTACACTACATCCCATTATTCAGGAGGGTCCTTGCTATACTACGTCTCATTATTCAGGAGGGTCCTTGCTACACTACGTCCCATTATTCAGGAGGGTCCTTGCTATACTACTTCCCATTATTCAGGAGGGTCCTTGCTATACTTCGTCCCATTATTCAGGAGGGTCCTAGCTACACTACGTCCCATTATTCAGGAGGGTCCTAGCTCCATTACGTCCCATTATTTGGGAGGGTCCTTGCTACACTACGTCCCAATATTCGGAGGGACCTTGCTACACTACGTCCCATTATTCAGGAGGGTCCTTGCTACACTACGTCCCATTATTCAGGAGGGTCCTTGCTACACTTCGTCCCATTATTCAGGAGGGTCCTTGCTACACTACGTCCCATTATTTAGGAGGGTCCTTGCTACACTACATCCCATTATTCAGGAGGGTCCTTGCTATACTACGTCCCATTATTCAGGAGGATCCTTGCTACACTACGTCCCATTATTTAGAAGGGTCCTTGCTACACTATGTCCCATTATTAAGGAGGGTTTTTGCTATACTACTTCTCATTATTCGGGAAGGTCCTGCTATACTAAAAATACAAACCGAACATTTTCCCCAGTATGATCTATAAAAGTTTTGGGAATGTGATCCAAATTATTTGGGGAACATTCAAAAACCAGAGATTCCATCTGTCAGGTAATTTCTATAATAAATGTTTTTTTTCAATTAATTAATTTCATTGTAATTGAATTTCACAAACCTCTATTGCAATGTTGTCATTTTTCCTCTGTAGACTAAAATTGAACATATAGGCTCTTTTTTCTTGAAATAACTTGTACCCCTGCTTCAACAAAGAAAAAATTGTGAGTTTAAAATGTGGTGGTTGGTTTGTGGTTCTGCTTTTTGACGAGGATTGCTCCAATACTTGTCGGGTTTCCACTTATTTCCAAACGACTAGTGCTTGTTATTGATTGCATGTAGTCTTTACCCCAAATTTGGTTACTTTGAATGAATTAAATCCAATATCTACCTTTATTTCACGATACTCATTGTGTAACCTTCATTAAATCATGGCATTCTTTTGAATCCAAAACTTGCCAATACATGACAACTCATTGGCCTGATGCTTCACCTTATACAATCCAGAGAGTTGGTAGCGAGTCTTGAAATCCTTTCTCACTTTCTTAATATGGACTCGACTCAAGGACATATGAAACAAAGTGATGAAAAGTGGAAGAAAATATAAATATACACTACATAAGAATTGAAGAAAATAGTTAGATGAGAAAGGTTTCTTTTAGAGAGAGGAAGAAAAGAAAACTTATCTAAGTGTGATAGCCGACTCTATTGATCATGACATGCACTTTGAATTGATTATCGCAATTTTTCCATCCAATAAATTAATCAACCATTATTGATCATCCAATTTTGACGTGGAGTTCCAACATTCAACAAAGTCATAACCAACTCTTATCCGCCTTATGATGCCCACAAGGGTATTTGCCTCTAAGACTCTTTCATTTTGATTCCTTCAACTCACATTCGCCTTATGGTGTCCATTAGGGTTTTCACTAATAAAATTCTCTCATTTTTATTTCTTTCATCTCACCTTCGTCTTATGATGTCTATTAGGATTTTCACCAATAAAACTCTCTCATTTTTATTTCTCTCAGCTCACCTTCACCTTATGATGTTCGTTAGGATTTTCAACAATAAGACTCTCTCATTTTTATTTCTCTCAACTCACATTCGCCTTATGATGCCCATTCAGGGTTTTCAGCAATAAGACTCTCTCATTTTTATTTCTCTCAACTCACATTCGCTTTATGATGCCCATTCAGGATTTTCACCAATAAGACTCTCTCATATTTATTTCTCTTGTGAAAATGAGTATCTCTCATGGTGACATCATTTGTACCTTTAACCTACTTACTCTTGACATTTTAAAGGTTGATAGAAAGGTCTTTCTTTGATTGAAACATGACTTCTCGATAAGGTTAGAAAGAAATGACAGCATGAAAGCTCAAGTACGACTTTAAATGATGGGGTTGACTTTTAGCTTTGGGATAAACAAAATAAAAATAAATAAATAAATAAAAAATAAATGACTTTTGCCCCAGTTTTCTACAATATGAAATTTTTGGATTTTTCATTTGGTTGGACCGAACCCCAACACTAGGGGGCTGCCTACGTATCTTGCCAAAACAAGTATCAGGTCACACGTAGTTCAGGTAAATTGATTATTATTATTATTATTATTATTATTTTTAACGAAAAACCAAGGAAGTGGAAGGGCCAAGGAAGTAAATTAAATCTCACCAAGGGCAGCAACAAATGACTTAATACTTAGATACAAAACCAAGAAATTCCATTACATCAACCTTTAAAATGTCAAGTCCAAACATGAGGGTCTTTAATATCGAAAAATCAAATCATATATAATATCTTTTCACGGCATCAACATTGACGGCCATTTCTGTAACTTTGCCTTTTATATCTGCTAAGTAAAGAGCACCATTGGGTAATACCTTCTTTACAATGAATGGTCCTTTCCAATTTGAAAAAAATTTGACCTTGACTTTGGCATGGTGTGGCAGAATGCATCTCAATACTAATTGACCCTCTTCGAAACGTCTGGGATGCACCCTTTTGTTGTATGCTCGTGCCATTCTTTTCTAGTACAATTGTCCATGACATTCTGATGTCAATCGCTTCTCATCAATCAAACTTAGTTACTCCAACCGTGTTCTGATCCACTCATCATCATCGATTTTAGCCTCTACGACAATCCACAGGTATAACTGACTCAGTCCCATATACCAATGAATAGGGGGTGGCACCTACTGACGTACGTATTGTAGTGCGATAACCCAATAAAGCAAAAGGCAACTTTTCATGCCACTGTTGAGAACCTTGCACCATTTTACGAAGTATCTTCTTTATATTTTTGTTAGTAGCTTCTATAGCCCAATTCGCTTTTGGGCGATATGGAGTTGAATTTCGATGTTCAACCTTAAATTGATGGCATACCTCTTGCATTAAACGACTGTTGAGATTTGCAGCATTATCGATAACAATTACCTTTGGAATATCGAATCGACATATGATGTTGAAATGAATGAAATCTACAACAACCTTCTTTGTTACTGACTTGAAAGTTACTGCTTCCACCCATTTTGTAAAATAATAAATGGCCACCAAGATGAACCTATGACCATTCGATGCTTTTGGTTTTATCGGCCCAATCACATCAATTCCCCACGCCACAAAAGGCCAAGGGGCTAACATTGCACGCAACTCTGAGGGAGGAGAATGAATCAAATCACCGTGTATTTCACATTCATGACATTTATGAACAAATCGTATGGAATCCCGCTCCATGGTGTGCCAACATTAACCTGCTTGAAGTATTTTCTTTGCGAGAACATATCCATTCATGTGTGGTCCACAAACTCCGGAGTGTACTTCAATAATGATCGTTGAAGCCTCTCCAGCATTTACACATCTTAGAAGACCCAAATCAGAAGTCTTTTTGTACAAGATTCCTCCACTTAAGAAAAAACTGCTAACTAATCATCGAATAGTCCTTTTTTGATTACAAGTGGCATTAGAGGACACTCTCTGGACTGAAGATATGTTTTAATATCATGGAACCAAGGTTTACCATCAAATTCCTCCTCAACCATGTTGCAATAAGCATGTTGTTCACGAATTTGTATGTATAAAGGATCGATATGAGCATCATCAGGGTGTTGGAGCATCCAAGATAAAGTGGCCAATGCATCCGCAATCTCATTGTGAACTCTAGGAATGTGTCTAAAATTTATTGACACAAATCGTTGAGAAAGATCTTGTAAACAATGTTGATATGGTATGAGCTTTGGGTCACGAGTTTCCCATTCTCCTTGAATTTGATGAACTAGCAAGTCTGAGTCTCCTAACACTAACAATTCTTGGATGCCCATGTCAGTAGCTAACCTCAAACCCAAAATGCAAGCTTCATACTCTGACATCTCCTTAGTACAATAGAATCTAAGTTGGGCTGTTATAGGGTAATATTCCCTTGATTCAGACATAAGAACATCTCATATTCCAACTCCTTTCTTATTAGCGGCACCGTCAAAGAACAACTTCCATCCTTGATTGTTATCGAGAATAACTTCATCGATACATGATATCTCTTCATCTAGAAAATAGGTCTTAACTGGTTCATATTTTTCATCAATATGGTTCTCTGCCAAATGATCTGCCAATTCTTGAACTTTCATTGCGGTCCGTATCACATAGATAATGTCAAACTCTGTGAGTAATATTTTCCATTTCGCAAGCCTACTCGTGGGCATGGGCTTTTGAAAAATGTATTTTAACGGATCCATATGATAAATGAGATAAGTAGTATAAGATGAAAGATAATTCTTCAACTTTTGTGCTACCCAAGTTAGGGCACAACACGTTCTTTCAAGAAGGGTGTACTTTGATTCATAAACGGTAAATTTCTTGTTGAGGTAATAAATGGCCTGCTCTTTCTTCCCAGTGCCATCATGCTGACCCAATACACAACCAAAAGAATTATCCAGTACTGACATATATAATATCAATGGTCTGCCCGGCTTGGGAGGAATCAACACATGAGGATTCGATAAGTAATTCTTATTTCTTTCAAAAGCCTCTCAACATTCTTCAGTCCATTCAACCATGGCATTCTTTTTTAACAACTTAAAAATGGGCTCGCAAGTTGTTGTGAGTTGAGCAATGAATCTACTGATGTAGTTTAATCTTCCTAGAAGGCTTATAACCTCAGTTTTGTTCTTTGGAGGTGGCAATTCCTGAATGGATTTTATTTTTGAAGAATCTAACTCGATACCTAATCGACTGACTATAAAACCCAAAGGCTTCCCTTATGGTACTTGATGAATCCACAGTTTGGAATCATTTGGGGCTTTATTTTAATAGAATCAATGTCCTTAAATGTGTATTTTGTCTCAATAACTGATGAAAATACTTGAATTTCATACATTTGAACTCAGGGATAAAACATGGACACTATGGAGCAAAAGGAACAAGGCAGCTAAAAGAACGAAGAAGAAAAGGCCTGAAGATTGCCCAAACCATTGGGCGAGTCACCAAATGGCCATGGTCTCGCCTAATGTTCTATTGTGCTAAGCCCTGGAAGAGGTGACTATGTTGGCAATAGAAAAGAACATTCGGTAGATCGCCAAACAACCATGATACCGCCTAACGTTACAGAATGTCGAAGCTAAACTCAGGGTAATTTTGGCGAGCAGCAGAGCCAGTTGGCGTGTCGCCGATCTATTCGGCGAAGGACAATCAGGTCGCCAAAGATTGCTGAACAAGATCTGAACACACACGGATGAGCGAGATAATAGACATAAGGTGATTCACGGAAGTGTTTAGCGATCCTGATCTGGATCGCCTAAAGTTACGGTAGCCAAACCAAGAAAGAGTGAAAACTGAAGGCGAGATAAGAAACAATCGGCGTATCACCGAACTATCGGCGACATACGACTAACCTTGTCGAATGGTCTGTAACAGTCACAGATTAGACTTATTTAAATTGAATTTTGGAAAGGAGAGGGGGTACTCAGAAATGAGCGAACAAAATCAATTAGAGCGAGGATACCACCCAAGGCTCTGGAGAGGGATTTTTATCTAAATATTCTTAGAGATTTTTGTAACCAAGAAGATTTTTCGTTGATTTCTTTATAAAAATTCTCATTTCTATATTCACTTATGGGAAGAAGAATGGATGTTATTTTTTCTACTTTTGATATGAGTGGCTAAAACCCTTCTCTTGGGATTTTGACTATGAAGCCAATTGTTGAAGTTTTGCTAAGTGGGTATTGTTGAAATGCAAATAGGGAGGTTAATTTGAAGTGGGTCTAACTTGTTACTATGTTTTGAAGTTGTTTTGCATATTTAGTGTGATTGATTCCGCGTTGTGAGCTTGCTCGAGAGAGAAGCACATAACCAAGGTAGCAATCTTAGCATCCTTAGTAGTGGGTTGCCCGAATTTCAGCTCGAGAGAGTGAAATCTAAGATCTATCCTTTGTATCCAGCTTGAGAGAGTGGATTTGATGAGGACAAAGGGCTGGGCATCTTTCGATCGGTGATGAAGTTTGAGAGAATTCATCATAGAAAAGGTAATTGTTCGAGGGAAAGTTATCTTATATATGGTCCGACCTACCCACAACAAAATAACCTATTGTTTGTATCAACATTCACCCTCTAAAGTAAAATTTGATGATTGGCCGGTCAATTCCCCAAGTTCGACTCTAGTATTTGTTTAATTCATGTTTATTTTATGAAGTTGGATTGAAATTTGCTAAATATAACCATAACCTTCAAGGCATAACAAGAATAACATTGAAGAGATTGTGTCAAAGTTTCATTTTCGAATTTGAAGGAAATACTACTCCCGTGGGACTCGACCCTAACCCTTGGTTGACTTATATTACTATTAAACGATCGATGATGCTTAGTATTGGATGAAGTATCTTTGATAGCATTTATCAAAATGGCACCGCTGCGGGGGAGTAGCGTTACTTAGAATTCTTTGATTAAAAGTTTGTCATTCTCAAATTTGTTGGTTGTAGTTAAATTGGTTTTGGCTGCGTTGTGTAAGTGTTGGCTGGACCACATAGAAGTGGACATGAGTGATGAAGCGATGAATGACAGTCAAGCAGGTCATCAAGATGGTATAGACGACATCAATGGTGTCTACAACCTGGATCAATCGGGTGGAATGGGTGCAATTTGCATCCCACAAACTGATGGGAATGCAATATTTGAAGTCACTAGCACAACTCTACATCTTCTCTAAATGAGGGGACTATATCATGAAGATCCACACGACCATGTGAGAAACTTCACATAGGTGTGCCGCCCTTTTTCATTCAAAGGTGTGAGCAAGAGTCAATTCGTCTGCGATTATTCCCTTTGTCTTTAAAGGGGGAAGCTAATAAGTGGTTAACCGAGATACCAAATAATTCCATCACATCATGGGAGGAGCTGGTTATAGCATTTAACACAAGATTCTTTCCTCCATCAAGGATGATGAAACTTAAAGATGAAATTTCAGGTTTCAAGAGAAAGGTGGGGGAATCGCTCCATGAAACATGGGTGAGATTCAAGAAGTTCCTACTTAAATGCCCAACTCATGGGCAGCCAAACGATTTGTTACTTCAATATTTCTACCAGAGCCTAGATTCGGTTAATAAAAGAGTTGTCGATCAGCTGGTGCGAGGAGGAAAAATATTGCAATCGTTTGAGATAGCCTCGTTTCTTCTAGATTACACGACTAGAATAAACCAAGCGTGATACACCAAAGAAGATCAAGTCTCCCCATTTCATTTTAGATTAACACAAGAGAAACTGGATAAAGAGAAAGGGAGGGATGAAAACATCAAGAAGATGTTGACCCAAATGGAAGTTCTACAGTAACACATGAAGGGAACTTGTGGAGTGTTCAGAGTTGAGAAGGGTTCCTCCTCAAGCTATTCAAAGCCTGGGGATATTCAAGGTTGGAATTCCAGAAGAGGTGAAGAGGGTTTCTACCCACGCTATTTGCAGCGAGGTGGAAATCAAGGTTGGAACCGTCATAAGAAAGTTGAGCAAAGGAGATGCCACTAAGATTTTTCCGAGCAAAACGAGTATTGGAGAAGAGAGGATGAATATGAAGAGAACCACACCTAGTCTAGCGAGAGCCCAAAATCAAGGGGAGGTGCAAGTAGTCCCCGCGTGAATGATTTGCTTTTACGCATTCTTGATAAAGTTGAAGGCTCGGATGATTTATTGAAAGTGATGAAAGACGACTTCTCATCCTTGAACAATAAAGTAAACTAGCACGCATATGCAATCAAATTCCTTGAAGTTCAATTGAGTTTACTTTCAATACAATTGAAACAAAATATGGTGACAGATGATGAAGATAAAGGACTGGCCATTGTTACTCGGAGTGGAAAAGAAGTAAAAGGTGAGGTGACGGGTAACGAAGAAGAACACATGCGGAATGAAGGAAAAGATATAGAGGAAGAAGAGATAACCATTCCACAAGACATTACAAAGGAGCCGTAAAGTGAGGAGGAAAAGCACAAGCCATACTTAAAAGACAAGCAACCCTTACCTAAATTATCTTCTCCATTCCCTCAATGCCTCAAGAAAAAGAATGAGGATGAGAAGTTCAAGAAGTTTCTATCGGTATTCAAGACCTTATTGATTAACCTCCCTCTAGTTGAAGCATTGTTGGAAATGTCGGGTTGCGCCAAATTCATGAAGGAGTTAGTCACAAAAAAAGGAGCTTGGATTTTGAGATGATCGAAGTTTCTCACAGTTGTAGTGCAATTATGACGAAGGAGCTGATCGAAAATAAAGATGATCCTGGAGCATTCACTATCCCGTGTACTATAGGCATGCTCAAGTTCGCAAAAACCTTATGCGATCTGGGAGCAAGTATTAATCTAATGCCTTATGCTATTAATAAGCAACTCGGGTTGGGTGAACCGCAGGCTACTGATGCTTATCGTAACCAACGACACTAACCTACGGTACGAGTGTCTACGATCATTGGTAATATAGTAACCTAACCAAGGGTTGGGGTTGTGTCCCAAGGGAGTGGTAGTGAAAATAGCAGTTAATTAGAATTTCATTCTAATTAGTCGTAGCTAGAGAGATTTGCGAATAAAAACATTGTAAATTCAATGGGGTGACAAAAAAGTGTCAAATATCGATGGGGTTTTTGTCACAAGTCTAGTAAAAATGACAAAAATAAAAACAAAATAAAGTATGGGGAAAAGTTATTGGGGTGTGACCGCAATACAAGTTGAGAAAAATAGTTGGGTACATGCTTTCGATAGGAAATCTGCAAGATAATAGTGACTAGGCTAAGCTTTAGATGGAAATAAGTTCCCTCTCGGGCAACTTACCTTGTTTCAAATGCCTTCCTCTCGGACACCCATTTTCCGTATGAAGGCCAGCCTACGGCTTACCCCACTCACTCTCTCGAGCTGAGTGTTAGGATATGGGACTAGGGCTCACCCTTTCAAGCTAAACCTCATGTCGACCCACTCTTTAGGCCATCAGTCTAGCGGTCTTGGTTTTGCGACCTCCCTCTAGGTGAAATCACCATTATAATACATCTAACCTATCAGCAAGCAAGACCCAACAATAATATCAATACATATTTGCTAAATCACACCCTAAGAATTGGGGTTTTTAGCCACACATCAAGGGATAACAAAATACATCTAAAATGATAATGACATCAAATGGGTATAAGAAATTAAAACTTAATTTAAGCAAAGGAAGAAGAATAGAGAAGACCCACTTCCAACTTGGGGAAGATGAACTCCTTTCTTGAAGTCTCCCACAAAACCCTCTCCAAACTTGAGAGAAAAATAGTAAAACTGATGTTCTAAAACTGAAAATTAACAATAATGTTCAGACTCTTAAAAATAATAACTAAGGATAATATTTATAGTTTCCAGATTTAGTGTTGAGGTAGACCGTTCGGCGAGGTTAGTCATGATCGCCGAATGATTCGACGAATCGCCCTTCTTCTAGTTCATCACCTTTTGTGCTTTGCCTTCAGCATGTTTGTGTTCTTGACCATTGGGCGGTATGGCATTGCTTCGCGAAACTGTTCGGTGAAGCGTCGACTGCTCCTTTCATCACCTTTTTGATCCACTTCCTTCAGGGCTTCGCGTACTGGAACAAAGGGCGGAGTGCTTCCCTTCAACGATTCGCCAAGAGTGATTGGTGAAGCTCAGGCTTCAGTTTTTACGTTCTTTCCAGCCTTTTTGTTCCTTTTTGCGCCTAAGTGTCAATGCTTCCGCTAAAACTTCAAATACTTGAAACTTAATAGTTTTCATCAGATATTGAGACAAAATAAGCATTTGAGGACACTATTTCTATTAAAATAAAGCCCTAAATGAGTCCAAATTGTGGACTCATCAACAACCCCAACTTAAACTTTTTCTTGTCCTCAAGTAAACTCAAGTTCAGCTGCTCAAAATGAGATGTCTCAAACAGTGCTACACAAGACTCGATTATGAATGCACACAACAAGACTCAATTTACTTATGCAGAGATCAAATGTGTACTCAAAGATTCAAGTAGTGACTAACCAATATCAATGAGTCTCATGTTCACAATACTTGCTTCATATGCAAGTTCAAGTTCAACCAAAGTGTTCGAATGCCCTCACACAAAGAATGATTCCATACTAAAATATAATGGTTTAATCAATTAAAGTTTTGGAATCAAATGCAATGCTCACACTCACAAAGATGAATAAAATACATGATTTCACCGATAGGTTTGCCCGTATTTTCCTATCGACATTTGTTTCAGTTTACTCAAGATCAAAAAGGTGTTTCTAAGGCTTGTAATGGGGCTGAGTGCAAAGGTATGGTCATTTAGGTTCAGTGACTATCCTCATGAGATGTGGTATTCACAACACTTCATTTCCTATCCCTTCATCATTTTAGCTAGTGCTCGTAAGTCATCCCATTATTCACTTCCCATGGATTGTCCGGACTCCCCATTTCTTTGGTACTTTATTCCACAACTTTCTTCTTCATTCTTTTTCTTTTCTTTTCTTCTTCTCTTTTTTTTATATATGGAGGGGTTCCAATTTTCTCAATACCATGGGTTAAGGGAGACTGTTCTTGCACTTATTGACTTTCCCCTTTCTTTTCACCACACCCACAACTTAGGCTTTTGGCCTAAGTTGGCTATTCAACTAACCACAAATCAAGAGGATTTTAGGTAGCGGATAAATAAAGGTCTAGTTTTCATCAAGTTTCATCCAAATAAGGTTAGGCTCAAGGGGTGTTAAAAAGAGATTCACACACTCACAAGGTAGGCCACAAAAGAGTTTTATGTCAAATTGGTTCACACTCTTCAAAGTTGCCTAAGATCATATCAAGAGATAGCGTTACTTATTGATCGGACCAACAGGGCAAATTCTAGAATCTATCATACATATTTTAAAGTAAACTCAGCACACTAGACATCGACACTACTAGTCAAACAAGACTCTACATTTTTGCTAGTGTGCAACGATCATGACAAAAGACTCAATTTAATACTTGGCTAGTCAAAATGAGATGCAAAGAGTTAACATATTGTCTATGCAACTTTATTTGGCCTCATTGTAGCAGCACATTCATGTTCTTTCGATTAAGAGTACTATTAAAGTCATTGGTATTGATCGAAACTGAGACTCAAATTTTGCATAAGAACAGCCACATTCAACACACGAGGTGGTGAAAATTTTTGGACGGGTCAAAATTTATTTTGAAATAAAATAAAAGGATCCATAAGCTCAAACATCCACACAAAGTAATTAAAGCAAAATTTTAGATCACAACACAAAACACGAACATTAATAGCACACACAAAAGGTGGGCCTCACCCCACCACAAACAAAATCATTTGCCCTCAAATGTAAATAGCAAAATATTTAGAATCTAGAATAAAGAAAGACAAAGAGGGAGGTAAAGAGGGGATCCTGTCTAAGCAGTCGCTCCATCTGTCTGGGCATTAGTTCCCTGAGTATTATCATTCTGACTCTGGTTCTCTGCTTCAGCTGCTGCAGCGAGATAAGCCTTAACCATATTATCTAAATCATGAGCTACTCCAAAGGCATGTACCATATTCATGAACCCTTGAGTCCACGAAGGGACATTAGGGTTAATGAAATCCTCCTACTGAAACTGGCTTCCTTTCTCTTGCTCTTTGCTTTGGTCTTGTTCGACGTTTTGACATCTCTCCTAAAATTTTATACTCTTATGTGTCGGGGTGGCACGTCTCTTCTTGCAACTTTGGATCTAGCCATGTCTGCAAAATCTTGAGATAACGTTAGAACATTTTTTACAAACTAAGCAGAGATATTCAAATGCAAGTAGATGGTTAGTCTATTTGTCTTGTCGCCGAATACCTTCAGCGAGCCACGATTAGTCCGTTGAAGGTCAGAGTGCAGAAGGGTTAGGGGTGCAGACAAAGGGCGATTAAGATAACATTCGGTGAGTCACTGAGTGCACTTAGTGATCCCATGCTTCTCGCTGAAAGTTATAGCAGCCACAACAAATAAATAAACATGATAAAAAGGGCGAGATGGGGGACGTAGGTGAACCGCAGAGTGGTTCAGCGAGCTCATCACAGTTCGCCGAATGATCCAACGTGCCTACTTTTGACCCAACTTCTCCAAATCGGCCCTGCAACCCCCGAAAACACAGTTTAAGCACAAATTGCACAAATTTTACCAAGACCCATAACATACGAATACCACCCATCACGCATTGACCCTACTCGATGCATTAGAAAACAATATTTTAACAGTTAAGGCAGTTCATGCGAGGTTATCGCAGACAAATCGATACATAAAAAATTCAATCCAATCAAGGAGGTTCAACAGATTTCATCATAGCATTTGCAAATGAGTACAATGTTGACAACACAATCACGGGGTTTGAGAAACTAACCTTTTACGCTGCTCAAATGGTTATTGAAATGCAAGGAAGCAATGTAATCCAATCCCGCGTACAAATCAACTAACCAAAATACTCCGAAAGTGCAAGAAAAATAAAACTAGAGTGCAGGTGTGAGTTTGTGGAGGTGGAAAAGTGATGGAAATAGAATGAAAGTAGAACTTTTTAAACCTTTGGCAGAAAGACCGTCCTGTTCTTGTCCATTCGGTGACATTAGTCCCGATCGCCAAACCTCTTGGTGATTCACAGAGTGTTCACTTATCTCGCCGAGTTTTACAGGACCTTCAGTCGAGATAAAGATCCAAATGGTGGTCTACATCAAAATCGCCGATATACTTAGCGACTCGCCAATAATTTCGTTGAGTCCGTCGAGTTTTAAAGACCCAATCCCAAACTGGTTTGAATCAAACGGTGGAGTGCGTCGAGGTTGCCAAAGCAATCGACGATTCACCGACCGAGCTTTCCTTTTGCCAATCTATACTTTTCATTCAACTTTCACACTTTGACCTGCGCAATCAATACACCATTATTTCATCAAAGTAACTTAAAGCAATAAAAAGGGTTTTGGGTTGCCTCCCAAACAAAACCTTATTTAACGTCGTGGCACGACGCAAGTTCTCACTCAAGTTCCATTAGTGAGGTTGGCCTCATTTTCATGAGGCCACCCCTCTTTTGGCGCTGGGTAGAGAAAATATAGCACTTGGTCCATTTGGTACCCATAGTGTCACGCCCCGAGACTACCCCCGAGACGCGGACACGGGACCTAGGACCACAAGTGATCCCAAGCTAACCCTGCTGGCATGATCATGAGCATACTAAAGATAATAAACTGATGCGGAAGCTAAATCATAAATAAAA
>JAJOOS010020783.1:0-36181 GCA_029582725.1 Solanum chiquidenum | reverse complement strand
GTTAAATGTTTTGGAAAATGTTTTCCAAATCAACTCATTTTCCTCAAATTTAAGGAAAATGACTTCCCTTCAAAACTTAAGGAAAACATTTTCCAAAACTCTCTTCCAACTTCAAATTACAATTATTTTTTTGTTGAAAAAATCAATTTATTTTGTTCCTACCCTCAAACCAGCCCCCAATCAACCCAAAAATAATAATAATTAAAGCTTGTTTTTAAATTCAATTTTTTTACCCACCCTCACCTTCATAAATCAAACATTAAAAATCTTTTTCGGAAAATATTTTCTACTCACCAATCAAACATGAGAAAATAAGTCAAAAATCAACTTATTTTCCAGGAAAACATTTTCCTTCATACCAAACACACCCTTAGTTTCAATTTTTTACCAATGTATATTTAGTAAAAAAATAAATCAACGAGTCAGTGTCACATTGATATTTGATGAGTAGGTGATGTTTCGATTCACTTTTTAAATTTTTTGGAATAATTTTATAATTGAGCTATTTTGGTGGAAAAATGAAAAATTAAGTTACTATTTTATGACTAGGTAATGTTCATGCACGAGTATATAGAAGGTATATAAAGAATGACACGTTTTTATAATACTCTGTACGTATCACATACGCACGCTTCAGTTTTTTTCCTAATTAATCATAGATATAGGTGATGACAGTTCTAATAAATTTCAAGGAAGCATGGCTTGACACTTGTTTATAATACATAGAAAAATTAGCGAAGCTAATTTCTTCTCCCCTCTCCTCCAATCATGTGGTGCGACAACTTGATGCTACTTATATATCCATTAATCTTATTTTCTATGCTCTCATGAAATATGTTGAAATTAATTATCATCCTTAATAGGAAATTTGGATTGGGTAAGGAACAACTAGGAATGAGTAGGTTATATTTATATGACATGTTTGGTTTCTTTTCTTGTTCAAAAGGACAAACCAACAATTGAATACAAAAAAGTGAAGTAAAAAATCATACTTCTCATTTCTTGTGAATTAAATATGATTGGTTCTAAGTGCACACGTTTCAAGAAAAGAGTGGCACATCGTGGCTCCATTTTTCACCCTTTATTTTCATTTTCATTTTCAAACTTCCTATACTTGACTCTACGTCCTTGTTTGGATATGGCAAACTCATAAGTTGGCTTGCACTTTTGGGGCCTTTGTTACATTCTTATGTTAATTCAAAACCCATATTTCCTCGAGGTTGTTTGATTGGTGGGATAAGGATAATAATTTCATGATATATTATGTGATTATTTTATCGTGCGTTTGATAATGAGTACTCCTTTAGTCTCAATTTACGAGACACTGTTTAACTTAATACAAAGTTTAAGAAAGAATAAAAACTTTTAAAATTTCTTGTCTAAAGCGTTTCTCGATCACTTGTGTGACCATACATCATTTAATTAAGGGTAAAATTACATTCCTTTTGGAATAAATTAAAGAGCAAAGTGTGCCACACAAATTGAGACAGATGAAGAATTATTTAACTACAAGATTATTTTATCCCACAATTTTAATATAACAATGGGATACGTAATCTCATATAGAATGCGAAATACAATAATCACATGAGATGTCCTTGTTTATTCCACCCCACCAACCAAACGACCCCTCAAAGAATCTAATTGAGAAATTGACATAAAGAGCGGTCCACCAAAATTATAACCAACATATATATATATATATATATATATATTTTTTTTTTTTATTTTTTTTTGTATGTTGATATGATATACATATTATATTTTTGATACAAATTAGTGTATACTTTGTGATATATTTAGGTAGTAAATGTAATTATCTTTAGCAGACCAACCAAATGTGTAACTTGGCCATTCTAACTTCCATGTACTAGGATAACAAGCTGAAGTGTGAATTGTTGATCGATCAACAGAGTGAAAGTCATAAAGGAAATTCAACTCTCAGTCTCATTTACTGCCGCAAATAGAAAAGAAGGACAACTGGAAAACGACAAAAGAAAAGAGAGCATCCATTTTAGTCTCTGGCTCAAGATAAATGACTCGTTTCGCTGTGACCTTCTCTTGAATACTTCCTTTGTATCAACAAGAATGACAAATTCGGTATACAAAGATCAATATCTTATTTTTGGTTATAGATATCAGTTTCTTGAATTTTGAAAAGAATAATAATCTACACATGCAAAAACTACAAAGAAATACTTTATCATGTTGATTATTGTGTATATACAAGTATGATGTATTGTACGTAATTTTTATTTTTTATTTTCCACATGGCTTCCGATATCTTTACTAAAGTCCAATTAAATTTGGATCGCGAGTTGCATGACCTGTTTGAGGCAACGCTTCCAACATGATGATGTATATAACATAAATAATGTGCAACTCTGACTGTTATATCAAATTCATAAAGAAACGCTGTACCTACAAATTGGTTGATTCTGCTCACTAATTTTGCTACATGAAAACTAGCTATAGTTAAAATGAAATCATCGAAATCACGTCAAAAACGATATACAAAAAATACAAACTAAAACTCAGATTCTTCTAATCTCTCCATAACCTTTTCCTCTGTCTTCAGCTGATTCCTGGATGCTGCTGCTCCTTGTTCTAGTTTGAATGCAGATATCTAGTTGCTCAAAAATGACCAACGTTTCCTGTGTTATCGCGAAGAGCAGAGATGATTGTAAAAATCCATTGGATAGCCTTCCTTCGCGTCTTTTTACATAACAAAATGCACAGATACTAGACATGTTCTGGTGTGATGTTGTACTTCTCACAGATTTTTTGTCCATTTTCGTTCCACCACTTCTCTGCCTCGTCCTCTGAGAAGCATTTCCGGCTGTAAGAACAGCAAATGAAACTTCAGTAAACATATCAAGATACAAGTTATGATTCAAGTCGAAGCAGAGTCAAAATAAAGCACTAATTAAGATTTTATCTGCAACACATACTACTTTGCGCAACATGATGCTTTATGTTTCATGTAGTCTTTGTTTGATCTCTGATGACACTTTTTAGTTAGGGTAGGTATGGCCGTATGGAGCGTATTATTCCATCTATTTGGATGTCGAATAGACTGTTTTACGAGAAACTTAAATTTATAGCAACAGTGTGAAGGCCAAGGGATGAACATTCATCCCATTCATAGTTTAATGGAAATTCTTTTCTTTGGAATCGTGGTGGTGGTTGGTTTCATAGTTTATGAACAAGGCAAATGGAACTTTTCAATAGAATGCACAGTTTTTGGATAAAGAAAGAGTTGAATCCAAGCACGACCACGATTCAAAGGTTTTCGCTAAGCCATCCAACATGACCACTTTGGGGCAACACAGTTATTAGTTCTCAATTGGCAAGAGGAAACATATGTATATATGTTTAATCTTTTTTGTCATTCTGGTGGAAACTAAAGTGAGGCAGAAGACAAAAATATCGAAATGTACGAGCAACAAATTAAGTGATAACTGAACAATTACATGATGCGTGCATGCAAATGAACAACTGTGATATCATTGGCATTGCCGAAATTAGACTAGCTTCTATGACAGGAAGCACAATATGGTGATAAATATGGCATGCACCTATGAGAATGCGAAAACGTGAACGGAGAAATTGCTGACTAAATCTCGAATTCAGAAAACACATGTTATAAGCTCTCATTGAACTTGTTCAAATGGAGTGTTAACTGCTGAAATGAAATAGGTTAAAGGACAAGTACCTGAAACGAACACGTTTCAGTTCATTGCCTCCATCAGGTAAGGACATAAGATATAGGTACACGCCTGGTTCAACTTGTAACATGCGCTCTGGCTTCTGCCCTCTAGACTTCTTAGCTGAGACAACAGTATTAGAACTATCACTGCACTCGGTTAGGGTTGTGGTAGTTACACATTTACCATTTGAAGGACGGGTACGGTTAAACGATGTTTGTTCAACATTAAAATCTAAATTGCTGGTGGAGATCTGCTCTTCTGGAAGCCTTTCAGTTACCTCCTTCAGCTGTGGAAAATTGGATAATCCATGCCATAAGAATATAGGTCACAGTAATAAACTAATAATGCACATCAGCAAAATCCTACACGCTCCACCAAAGCTTATAAACAAATGATTCATTTTATGTAGAGAGATTATGCAAAGACTAGAAAATATAAGATATAACTAAATTAACAAGAACACTGAAGACATACGTACATACTCTGACCGCTTTCTGAGAAACTCAACTAGCTAACTGATGTATAATGAGAACCTTATAGGTCATGCATATGTTAGTTAGTATGTACCATGTAAATTTATGTCACGGCAAGACAGCAATAAGCAGAATATACTATTGAATGAATAACGTGAACATTACGATATCCAAACTAATAGGTTGAGTTCCCACATGTACTTTATGTGCAATAAATATGCAATTATTGGAGATTAAACGTCTGAATATAAGGATAATCTAACCTGGGCAGTCAGAGATTTGATTACGTGTTTCGCAGCTCTTCTTTTCTCTGCTTCAACAGCTGCTTTTGCAGTTGCATCCATCAGCTGCTTTGTCTTTCTCCCAAGTTCAGCTTCTAGAAGTTGAGATTTGCTTGCAAGCTCTTCCAGCTACAAATAATTTTTGAGTCAAGCTTAGCAGTGTGAAACTTTTGTTATCACTTTACTTAGTTGCTCACAGAGGTTTGAGTCAAGAATATTTAAACTATTTTGTATATCCGTCGCGATCAACTATGTAAACACTATTTAGAATCCAAAAGCATGAGGTAAACGCGCTGAAATTCCCACCTAGTCCCAAGTCCAATACGAATCTATTTAAGTTGCCATCTTGATTGACCACGAGCTTATTATATAAAGATGCGAAGCTAGTGATAATCCACCTATGTTATTAGGCATCTGATAGTAGTTTGTTTTCTAGTTTAAGATGCTGGACAAAGATTGTAATTTGTAATTAGTTGCTTGTCAAACTAAAGGTGGGCATGCATACAAAATTCAAAAATGTTTTCAGAGGTAAGACAGCTTCATTCTTAAGAAATCGGTATGCTGGAGAAAGATTTTAAAATGGTTTTCACTCCTCATTTCTTCTTCTTGTCAATATGTCTGCGTGATGGTTCATGACGTGTAGATGTGTAGGCTGTCATGTTAAAGGTAACCTAGAAAAGAGAAAACAGCCCATTTTCACGCATAAAATCAACATGTATTTTCTTGAAGCCTAGTTATCTCAATAACACAACTTGGATAATCGGAAAGAGAAACAGTTGATGGTTATTTAGGGAGGGAAGAGATTTCGGGAGGTAGAAGAAGAATATACCTTCCTTTCCTAAGAAGATCTAACTCAAGACTATAGCACTATAGAAACTGTAGAACGTGGTGGAAATATATAGGCAAATAGACAATGAATAATTCCGTTACACCATCAATTTCTTGAGAATGGTATATGAGATGGAAAAGGCAAAGGTATACTAGAGAAAATTGGTTGAAAGGGTAGACAGACTTAAAACTCAGTGAACTGAGATTGGAAGAACTGTTAAGAGTTAAAATAAGTCTGAAATAACTGAGTAACTTAACACAGATTTTAGATAGAAGTAAGCAAAAATATTAATCATTTAAGCTTATAATTAAAAAACATCAATCATTTAAGGATTCTAATCTTGTAGCACCCAAAATCAATATAATGTGTACGACCACAACAACAATATACCCACCCACAAGTGGGGTCTGGGTAGGGTGGTGTGTACGCAGACCTTACCCCTTCCTTGTAGAGGTAGAGAGGCTGTTCACGGCATTCACATGCATACACATGTATTGATAACACCGCATGCATACACACATATTGGCCACATGGAAAGATCAGTTTTAAATGTGAAGGTTACATGCTCTATTGAACTGGTCCAATGACAGTTTCACATGGGATATTTATAATTTGAATCTTTCGAGAAGCACATAAAGTTCAAGTTTTGGCATGAATTTAGCACCACTGCTATGCTGTAAATTGTTTTAGAAAGTACTGAAAGTTAGCAACAGACTATTTGTTTTAGTACCTCATGAACTTGATGAGAGGCAAAAACTAGTGGAGTGCTTATTAATATTAATATTATTAGAACAAGGAACAGATATTTATTATTAGCACGAGAGCCAAAAAACCAAAGTGATATAGAGTTGAGAAAACACAAGCACTAGGATTTAGAATGAAGAAACTGGAAAATTCATTCACTGCAGAAAAATAGCTCACCTGTGCCTTCAATTGTTTGACCTCCTGGCTTAAGCTATCATTAATTGGCTTCAAATTATCTACAACTACTTCAGCCGTACGAACAGGAGGATATGGAGCTGGTATTGCAGGCCACAGTGCACTTGCCTTTCCTAACAAAGGAGATGTTGACTGAGGGACCACTCTAGTACTTGGAAGAGAAGCTGAGAAGAGACTTTTCGAAACTCGAAATGCACTGATTGGTGATTTGGATAAGGAAAAGCTTTCCCTTGGAGCATTTTCATTTTGAAAAGAAGATGCACGGTTCTCATACTGATCAACCCTGGATATTCTGCCCTGAGCACGGTTGAATGAGTCAGAAGATGAGAGTCTGGAAGTATGGCCTACTAATAGAGGAAACCCACTCTCTTTATCTGTCTGCTCACTTGCCTTATAAAATGCATTTCCAGCTTTGACTTTTGGAACTCGGGAGAAAGGTTCTGACTCTATTACCTTCTGTAACTTGTCATAACAATCATCACAGACACGATATGGCTTGCTTGTGCTTGGGGCTAATGATGCTTTAAGTGACTTTTTGCTGCTGCATGCTTTGCAAAAGACAAAACCACAATTGTAACAATTGTGGCGTTTTCTTCTGAAATTGAAAGGGATACGACATCCAAAGCATATAGAATTATCAGCACTCAATGCCCAATTGTGAACACAAATAGCAGCACTAAAATTTGAGCCACACACTATTCTCTTTACTTGTTTATCCCTCAAAATATCTACTAGAGTAGGTGTACACTTATTCTCACAGTCTCCATGACCAAGTTGTCCGTTTTCACCCTTTCCCCATGTATAAACTTCTGTTCTGGAAGTCAAAACTGCAACATGATGTGAACCACAAGAAATTTCCTCCACAGTACTGTCAACGAGATAATCTTCCACACAAATTGGAGACATTCCATTAGCTAGAGGGCAACCAAGCTGACCATAAACATTACTACCCATTGTATATACTCGGCCTGCAGTTGTCAAAGCAACAGTCATGGCATAGCCACAGGCTACCTGACTGAAACTTTTGTCAACCAATGCTGCTATGCACTCAGGAGCTAGTCTGGGTTTATTATCACCGTGTCCTAGTTTCCCTTTATCTCCATCCCCCCAAGTGAATAGTGTTCCAGACGGAATATCAGATGGTCTAGAATCCAATCCACTCATTAGTTCAACTACAGCAGCAGTGTGCCAAACACCACAAGCAACCTTGAGTGTCTTCAATCCATTGAAAGTTTCCACCTCTCTAGGAGTAATACATCCAGAACGATCTCCGTGACCCAATGCACCAAAAGTTCCATCTCCAAATGTAAACAAGCGGTCAGCAGATGTTATGAGAGCTGTATGCCAAGGGCCACAGGAAACATGAGACACTCTTAAACCTTCCATGAGGCCACATACTTTCTTTGGGATCCAGTGACTGGCTTCACTTCTGTGTCCAAGCAGACCCGAACTTTTAGCACCGTCACCCCAAGTGTATAGATCCCCAGAGGATGTAACAGCACATGAGTGATATTCCCCACATGCAATCAACTCAACATTCATTCCTTTGAAATTTTTGATAAGCTTGGGATGTGAAACATCTGTTTCCGCCCCATGACCCAGCCTGCCCCCAGCCTCTTCACCCCAGCTGAACACCTCTCCTTGTTTTGTGACTAACATAGCATGCCTATTACCACAAGAAATATTCTGAACGTCAAGAACCACACTTGACTCCAGTGATTTGGGAGTATTAGCATCAATCCTTGTGCCAGATGATTTACCAATTCTGTGCTTGCCACCACCCAATAGCCCATTGCCAGTACCTTCTCCCCAAATGAAGACATCTCCAAGGTTATCAAAGTCTTCAAGGCAAGAACCCTGGCTGGATGAACTTAGAGCACTGGATAAACTAACTCTAAATGTATCAGCTGTAGAACTTCGAGCATTTGAGTTGTCAACTGCTCCAGCAGACAACGAGCTAAGATTAAAGGAACCTGTTTCAACAAGCGTAGGACTCTTGCCAGCTGCAGTGTATTGAATAATGTCAGCATAGGCTTTTCCAAGCCTGCTCTGAGGTAAACTCTCAGTTCTCTGATTGTCTCCTTGATCCTGAGGCAAAAAGATGGTCATACAACATTTTGGATCAGTTGGAGGGGGAAGAGGTGAGAGGAGAGGAAGAATGAACACACAACTGAAGGTACAACAAAATGCCAACATACAATAGATGAAGTTGATGTGGTGACTCGTTGACCATGTGGACTATCCGAAAACACGGTTTCACTTCTTGCATCATATTTTCCTTTGCGAGAGCGTCCCCTAGTAATTATTGCTTTCAGCCCAGTAATCCAAACCTCAGCTTCATCCTTGTCTTTACAGATCTACACAGAATTATCATAACAGTTCCAGATTATTTTTTTTTAAGACTTGTAAATATCAAAATGTCATTTTTCCCGACCGGAAAGAATACTTATTTTCATTGAGAAGACAAATCAGAAACCTACCAAGTCCAAAGATCGGTCGTTACAGATGAGGGAAAATGATTGATACTCCTTTTCAGGTCGAGGATACCGCTGGAATATTGCCTGAGGAGGAGAAAATTACCGCTGTTTTGGTCAGCCACTTGAAACTAAAGGTCTAGCACAAGAGGAAGAGGAGTATATAACCACACAGAAAAGGATCTAAACTTGACAAGACGTAAGAATAGCAATGCCCTTGTGATCTATAAAATGTGAAGTCTTTACAATTCAATCATAGAGCACAATAAAAAACTTGATGCAGAAATTACTCTTACTGATCAATGATCAGAAAATTTAATCCACCTTTCCTTTATAAGGGAAGAAAGTTGTGGGAATACTCAAACTCACAGTTCTCTGTCCAGGAATAATCCTTGATACATGACACAGTTCAAGCTGTTTTTCTTCTTTGTCGTGGTACCATACCACCGCAGATTCGTCCTGACACATCAAGAAATCCCTTAGAGAAATGGTATAAACACAACTTGTAATCAGGTTTCCAAGCAGTCAAAGAAAACATTAGTACTTAATCAAAGGGATATTCAACATTAAGTTTACTTCTTGAATTTTTCTTGGCCCTAGGATCTCAAACAATTCAATATCTTGTATCTTGTTCAGTATATGAGAACCATAAATGGAAGCTGATATTTTTAGGGAAAAAAAGGAACTCAATAAGCTTTTCTCTTGCTGTTAAAATATGAATGCATGTTTTGAATACTAATGGAGCATTTAAATTCCCTTTTTCACTTTGTTCTTCTGGTGGTGAGTTCTCTTAGATGTTTGTTTTCTGTGCAATTCCTTTCCGCTTTCCTAAGAATAATTTCAAAATTCTCTCTTTTGGTTGCTTCTGTGAGGGTGACAGGGAATAATTTCAACACCATGACGCATGACCAAATGCAGTTCATTCTGTTTCCATCATATCCTTTAACTCTAGCCAAGAACATCTAAGTGTATTATTCCTTTTGCTACTTTTCGCGTCTCAATACTTTGGTGACAAAATAGCCTACAACATATTTTCTACCTAACGTGGTCTCTAGTTTCAAAGTTCTCAATTGTCAATTCTACGCTAATTAAGGCATAGAAAGAAACCTGATATCAAGATTTTAAGAGAACAAGGATTTCAAAGCATTTTTTCTATCCTCTGCTACCGCGCACTGCAGATATTAAGAACAAAAGACAGTAGATACTGTACTCCAACTTTGATTTTGTGAACCCCATGACTGCAAATGGAAATAATATTTTGAACAATGAGATAACTAAAGAACTCACATTAGAAAGACGAAAAGGACAAAACTTGGGTTTTCCTCTGCGCCCATACTTCAGCAGATTTGCTCCTTTCTTAAGTGCTGCAATGGCCTTCAAATGAAACAAAGCCAACAAAACAGATAACAAGCAGAAAATTTTAAGCTCAATATCTACATGCAGGGTAATAATGCATTCATTAAATCAAGAACCTCATAATGTACTCTATAGACATGTTGCTCGGACCCTCCAAAAATGCTACCATACCCGTATCAACAGTGGCAAAACCAGGATTTTCACTAAAGAGGTTCAAAACATAAAGATGTCCACACACACGAAGAAGCCAAAAGCGGGTTCAACATCTACTATATATACATATAAATAATTTTAACCATGCATAAACAATGTAAATTTTCACCGAAGGGGTTCCAAAATATGAAAAAGTACACACACAAAGAAGCCAACCAGGAGTTCAACATGAAAAATAACTTTAACCATGTATAAACAATGTAACTTTCTGCTGAAGGGGATTCAAATGAACCCTTCGGCCCTACCTAGCTCCAACACAAGCCTGACAATATTTTTGAAAAGTCCGAGCAACACAGAGTATGTCTATAGTTAGTTTGGCAAATAAGAAAAATGGAAGTACCTGATCAATGTCCCTATCAGCAAGACTAGACCTTTGGAAATCAGCCATTCAAGTGGTAATACTATTAGGTGAAAACCCCCAACTGTTGAACCAAAACCCATCTGAAAAACCACAGGGAAAAGTTTTCCCTTTACTAGTAAACCCCATATACAAAAAACACAACCAATCCCCTCAGCTACATATACAACAACACCAAATTCCTTCATCTATCCCATGCTACAACTCTTCAAAAATCCTCAACAAAACATTCCCTTTTTCACACATAAAAAAGCAATCAACTTTCAACTCCCCAGCAGCTGAAATCACTCATTCACTCCTACAACAACATGAAAAATCCCTAATAAGTCACCATTTTTCACATTACACAATAAAATCCAGAAAATTCCAATAAATTCAAGAAATGCAATTAACCAAAAAGGGTCTCATTTTATAACAGAAAGATTGGATTTTTACCTCTTTTTTCTTGAAAATTTGAGGTGATTCACTAATCAAACCGTTGATATTATTATCTGATGAACCAAAAAGTTTTATGGGAGCTCAAGAAATGGACATCAACATGCAAAACAATGATTTTGTTTGAATATTAAGAATGAAAAATACGTTCTTGAAATTGAAACCTTAATTGTTTCAATCTTGAAAAGAAAGGGTTTTTTTAGAAACCCATATTTTAGTAAAAATTGTAAATAATTCCAAACAAAATTAAGGAATCAGAGTTTCTACGTGCGTCCCTTAATGCTCTATTAGGTGTTATCTGTACCAATGATCTCTGTTTTTTAATTGTTATTTATTTAATTAATTAAAATTAATTAATTTAATCCATGTCAGTAACCCGACAAAGTTGTACCTAACCTGGGAATCTACGATGGATGATTGAGATGTTTGGTTTTGTCTTTTTGACTAATAAGGCCAAAAAATATATTGTCCATTTTAATTAATTTGTCTTTTTTTTAAAAAAAAAATTATATATATTTTTCACATAATATATTTTAGATATATTTAATTTACGATAATATGATTTATATTTTTTTTGTTTTTCAAATTTTAATTTTTTTTTGTATTAAATTAAAATCAAGTAAACAAATTAAAATGGAATAAGTATATGTATTTATGTTTGAGATTCTCAATTAGTCAAAAAGGAGAATTCTAAACATGACTTTTTAAATTAAATATCTTTTCCTTTAATCAAATCGTCGTTGATTCTTCGTCAAAAAGAAAAAGAAAATAAAAGTGCTTTTTGTTTTTTTCTAGTAAAAAAAAACTGCTATCCTATGAATCTTTATTTTTCAAATGTTATTCTTTTAAACAAGGAATATGGGATTTTTAAAAAAAAAACCGCATTCATAAATTCAAATTTTGAGCATTATGATAAAAAATTAGTAGGTGATCAAGGTTGTTTAGTTTGATTTAGTGTAATCTGTTCTTTTTTTCTTTTATTTCAATTATCATATTATTTAGGAAAAAAAGATAAATATACCCCGAACTATCGTAAATGGTATGTAGATATCCTCCGTCATACTTTTGGGACTTTGGTGCCTCTGCCGTCCAAAAACTAGAACATATATACCCTTTATACTAACGGACATACACGTGTCATAATCTTATCCACCAACCGACATTTATTAAATATTGGATCGACGGATAAGGTTGCGCCATGTGTCTCTATTTAGTTTTCCGTTAGAGTGAAGGGCATATATGCTCTAATTTTTGAATGACAGGTGCACCAGTGTTCCAAAAGTATAATGAAGGATATCTGCATACCATTTAAGATTGTTCGGAGGTACATTTGTCCTTTTTCCCTATTATTTATTGTTAATATTTGTTCTCTTCTTAATTATTTTCAGCATGACTTTTTAAAAAATTGTATTGTTTTATATACCCGATTATTGATATGCTTATTTGAATCGAGAGTCTATCAAAATAATCTCTGTAAATCACAAAAGGTAAGATAAGATTGCATACACATCACCCTTTCCGAACTTACTGGTGGATTATTGTTGTATTAATATAAATATATTTTCAATAAGGTTACCATAAAATTTATTTCTTTTTGTTAAGTGCTTTATATTGTTATTGGACCAAAAAGTCCATTTTTTAATTAAAACAAAACCGTCGTTTTCCTAAAGAGTGTCATTATTCCTTATTAAAAAATATAATAATTTGAATAGCAAATTCAATATTCTTAATTAAGAGTGAAAACTGAAAGGATTATCCAAACATAGTTCATCAAAGTAATTAACACACATAACTAATTTAGAAGCAATTTAATAGTACAAAGAGAAATTAATTAATATCGATAATCATCATCAAAGGTCATGTAGTTGTTCCTCCTGGTTCTTGCATCTCTATCAGCCTGCTAAATCAAAATCATTACCATTAAACTCAAAGTTAAAAATGCATGTAAAAATAAGTATCCAACACAAAAGTCCCTTTTCTGTTATTTACTCGGATGTTCACGCAACTAATAATTACTATCTCAGAAAGTCATTTAATTTCTCTGTTGAGGAAATTTGAAATAAAAAAGAAATGTGACTTTCTGAGATAATAACTACTAGTCGAATGTAATTTTTACAACAATCATGATCACAATCACTTCAACTCGAACTATATATATATATATATATATATAAACGATTTTTTATGCATACATATACCAAATCAGAATTAATTGTCCTATAAGTTGCTATCACTCCTTGGTCATTCGATAGTTACAATAGTAGTTATTTTTTTTAGTAGTAATTATTTTCTGTAATAGTGCAGTTTTTCATTCCAGTTATTTTTTTGTAATAGTGCAGTTTTAAACTACTTTGTCTCAGGAAATAGAAGCAGAAAAGTAATTTCAGTTTTTGAGTACTTTAACTCGAGAGATCACAGGTTCTCTCTTAACGAACCAACACTATAGGTAGAAAAAAGAAAACCTCTTTCCAGACTCCTAATTCACTCAACATTAACTCTGATTTTGTATTGCAATATCCCATAACTAGATCCATAACAAGGGATAGTAACATAAGCTAAGTACAATGTTACACTTCTGATGATCATTTAAAATCTTGAATCGACCTCTACGAAAAGGGTGTTTCAAATTTGGTAATGTGAGCAACCCCTTACTAGGGGTAAAGTAATACATTCAACCCTCTCTATAATAACATTTCACTGTAATAAATTAACAATCGAGTTTCTTTAAAATCAATTTTCAAGTTATCTATCATGATATATATATTTCAAAAAATATCCTAACAAACAACACCATTATAAAGAGATTTGACGGTATAAAATACACCAATATAGATTTACCTTGGCTAAAAGCCTTTCAAATGCTTGTGGTCCATGTTCTTCAATATATTTTTCAGCAGCAGTTAGAACATCATCTGGCTTACTGAAAATATCCTTCTTCAAAGGAACATACCATATTTTAACTTGTGGATTTCTATAAAATGGTCTTATAAAATTCTCATAAACATAACATGCTCCATTGAAGTAAGGTAAAACTAGCCAACATATTGCACCTAGTTTTGCATAAGACCATATTGGAAACCTGAAAGTATAAAACAAATAGTAACATACATCACTAGTCCATTTTTCTAAAATTTATTTATCGATTTGATGTAAAACTTAAAAATTTTAATCTTACCATTCAATGAGCTTAGAAAAACTAAGTTCAAAGAGAGTAATCAAAGAATAAAGAACCCAATACGTTAGCCATTGTCGATCATCTGCACGAGACTTTGTTTCTATTGCCTTAATAGATGCATACCTGCAAAATTATAAAAATCAGTAACAAAAAGGTACTGAAATCAGTTAACCTAAAAGAAAAAAATATAAAAAAAATTACACTCTTAACTTTACTATGGAGATCAAGTAACTTACAGAGGATAAACAAGAGAGACTAGAGGCCTGGAGGAACAAAAAAGTCGAATCTTTAGCATGTGAAATGACTAAATAAAATATCGTAGCAAGAACAAAAAAAAAGTGTGATAATGTAACGATATGACATCTGAGCCTAACTTAACCCCAAAAGCTAGCTCATAAGGGAAGAAATATCCAAATCCATATAAGCAGACCACCAGTCCATTAGCGACTTTTACCTACTCTAACATTATATTATTATTAGTACAAATATATATAGATGAAGATTGAGAATGCTTACAAAGCAAGAACATCAATATTTTTGGCAATTACAGCAAGAACATTGTTGTCTGAACCCATTTTTTTTTATAAATGAACACTCAACTAGTAAGAAACAGTAGCACTAGGGAGGAGTGGCTATTAATTAGAAGATGAAGTGAAAAAGAAGAACCTCAATTGATAGTGTAAATGCATGGACTTTTTAGTACAGAAAGGAGTCAAAAAGGCAAGTGGAAAAAAGAGTGAATTATGGAAAGTGCGAAAAAGAAAATGATTGAAAACAGTTTTTGAGTAAATTTTTCTTTTCAAGAAGCATCTTATGCTCACGAAAATCGAAGCACCGAAAAAATAATAATTGGAACTTCATTTCCTCTGTGTGTGAGAACTGAGGATTCACTCAAAAGTCAAATATTAACACGCAGTCCGAAAACTAATGTGAAATGTCACTCGTGGGGTGAAGATGAGGTATGCTAGACGGTGGAGAGAACACAATCAATGCAGAACGCCACTTGTAAAATTTGTTTTCTCTACTTCAACTAGGGAAGTCATTTTTCTCATCTTTAAGAAACTTCTTTTACTAGAGAATATTTTCAAAATTTTGGCCACAATCACCTATGTCATAGGGTCTGGCTCTTGTAGGGCACTTTTATATGATAACGGTAGTTTCGGGCCTGCTTGCACTAGCTTGACTATTCTACCAGGTGCTTTCTAACTCTCACTAGCACAATTAGCAGGTAAATCGCCCCTCTAAGGCTTAGGCAGAAAAAAATCACCTAGCGTTTGTCTCTGCAGGGATTTGAACTCTCGATGTTCTGACACTTCTCCGGAGTCCTAGCCTCATTATGATCTTCATGATTTCTTCCATGCTCTGCTGTGGTTGGTCAGAAGCTTCAGCATTTTAACCATCCATCACGTCTTTTACCACGTTCTTTGGGAAAAGAGGGATGTCTCTTCTATTTCTGGAATGGTGATTCACTGTAAAGCAAAAACAACATGTTTTAAGCTAAGTTAAGCAATAGTGCAATGTGCAATACAACAACTATCTTGAACAAGCAAGTGCAGTCAACCTTTTGTAGCCAACAGGAATAGTTCAAGTGCAAGAACCAGGCAAAACAAAGAAAGCTCACTGGTTCCTCACACTCGAATTCATTACCACTTAAATGATCAACTTAAATTCTTACTCAAACTACATACATGAATCATGACATGCTACTAAGTCCTAACAATAGTAATTCCATGTTTATTCATCACATAGTGGGGGACCTGATGAAGGCAACCATTCATAAGAGTCGAAAATGCATCTCCACTGTTTTTAACTTCTAATTAGCAAGAGCCTTACAGACACACACATAGTACAGCTGAATGCTGAAAGCATCTTTTTTCAGTTACATCTCATGGTTGAGACTCGAGAGTAAATGAGTAAACATTAGTCAAAAGGTCCAAAAAAAAGAGTGGCAAATGAGTCCCACAAAATGATTAAGATTTAATCTTTAGACAAGGTGTCAAAACGAATACACTATAGGCAAGTATACAATGAATTATGTCGAACTTCAGTTTTCATTAGATTAAAATCATACCTGATACCAAACTCGAGATAGTGTTTGAGGAATGAGGCATGATATTTCTACTTGTTGATGAAGACCTTGAAATCATAATTCTGCATCTCTTCAACTTGTGATTCCCTGATGACCATGGCTGACTCGACAAGAGATTCTTTGCATGACTTCACCTCAATGGATATTAGAGATGTGATGTCTCCAAAGCGAGAAGGGATTGCCTCGAGATATCGACATCTTCTCAGTACCAAGTGTTCAAGGCGAGGAAAAGCATCGTCAGAGACATTCCATTTTTTAAAACAAGGACAATCAACTAATTTCAAAACTTTGAGTTGATGGAACTTGTCACTCGTCACTTCCCATTCGGCCTTTGAGAAAAATACTGCTACCAGCTTGAGTACCTGAAGGTTTGGAAGCATTGCAATGCTTGATTGCAGCCAATACATGGTAAAGTTCGACAAAGTCAATTTTTTGAGATTTGGTGGAAAGTTGGATGGAGAACTTCCGCAAGAATCCATTTTAATACTGAGCGTCTCAAGCCGTGTTAGGGAGCTCATTACATGAGAAGGATAACCCCAACCAACAAATGAGCATCTCAGTTTTCGAAGGTTAGGTGTTCTCAACATCAATTCTGCATCCCTCACACAACAAAAAGTTGGAGAGGAAAGAGTTATCAAATTGTCGAATTTTGAGTTCTCAAGCAATTCTTCTGCAGCATTTAAAGTGGAAAAATGAGCTTTGCTATATATCTGCAGATGTCTCAATTTAACCATCTTCAAAAGTGTAAGTGGCAATATCAATTTTCCTCCCATCGGTTTGACTATCAAAGTTTCAAGATTTCGAAGATTGACTATGGATGATGTGATTGACTTCTGAGAAGTTCGTGCAGCAAAATACCTCAAGTAAACTAGCTCAGTTGGGAAAGAATCAATTACAATGAACTCCAAATTCAACACTTTTAGAAATCTGAAGTAAATGTGAGAGAATTGGACAATTGAAAAGGAACCTTTGTTTCTATCTTCCCTGCAACGTACAGTGCCAACAAGTGAGCTCCATTCCACAAGATCAACCACTTGAGAATTAATGGACATGTGACGTTGAACAAGCTGCTTGTGAGAGTAAATAGAGGAAGACGTATTGACATTTTGGTCCCTGTAAAGATAGAAATTCTAGAAACTATTAACTTTCAAATACAGATTGCTTGATGAATTGATCAAATAATTTAACACTGAATAGTGTATTACCGTTTCATCCACAGTAGAAGATTCTTCTCCTTGGCTCTTTCCTTACAGAAATAAAGCAACAGGTCATGAATACGGCATGTTTTGATCTTACCGCCGGAACCCCATTTAGCAACCATAACTAGATTTCTTCCAATAAGATTCTCCAAGTAGCCTTCTGCTATATCCTCCAGACTCTTGTCATCATGACTTTTTATAAATCCTTCTGAAATCCATAACCATGTCAAGATTGAAATGTTGATTTCTTTGTCCTCCAAAAATACTCCAAAATAAAGAAAGCAAGGCTTTAGATGATAAGGTAAGTTCTGATAACTTTGCTCTATGATGGCCTTCGAGTTGCTGAGTACGTTAGTACATAAATTCATAGCCACTTGTTTCCAGCATTGTTCACTCTTCTCCATCTTTGTTAGCATACCAGCCACCAAAACAATTGAAAGAGGCAGCCCCCTACACTTGCTTGCTATTTCTTGCCCAACATTTGAAAGGAGCACGGAGCAGCTTTCTTCACCAAACACTTTTTGTTTTAGTAACTTCCAACTTTCATCATCATTAAGAATACGAAGATGAAGTGGATCACTAACAGATTTAGCATTTTCAGCAACATCAGCATGTTGTGTTGTTAGGATAATTCTACTTCCATTATTGGAATCATGGAAACAACATCTTAAATCATCCCAAACACTAGCTTCCCATATGTCATCAACAAGGATAAGATATCTTTTCCACAATAAAGTTTTGCGAAGCTGATCTGCTAATACATCCGTAGACAATTTAGTAAGAGTAGGAGACTCACCAATGGCATCACGTAGAATGGAAAGTAACACACTCCTACGCGAATATGCTTGGGATACACAACATTTTGCACGGATATCAAATCGAGAGACAACTAACTCGTCAGAATACAGTTTGTTGGCCACAGTTGTCTTGCCTAATCCAGGCATTCCAACAACTGAGATAACATCTAGCTGTTTGGTTCCTCTTATTAGTTGTTCTCTTAGTTTTTCTATAACATCTTCAAAACCGACAACTTCTTCACCGGTCATCCTTGGAGTGTTAGTCGATTCTGATGATATATGAGCAGGGGTGGTATCCAAGGTATCATGTAATACAAAGGCAAACTTAAAAAGTTCCTTTTCCTGAATCTTTGTGACCTCTTCCTTGATAAGTATAACTTCCTTTATGATGTCGAAGAGCCAACGAACAAGACACCATTCAGGAACTCCTTTTCTAATATAAGCATCAACTATATATTCCACCTCATAAGCTTTGCCATTTAATAGTGCAGCACAATCTTGGAGCCTTTCATGCTTATTGTAGCGCTCTTCCGCCACATCCTTGAGAAAAGGTTGTAAGATCTCGAGTTCCTTCTGAATAACTTGAAGTTGGCTCTTAACAAAAGAATAATGTGAATCTGAATAACGATCTTGGAACTCCTTCAAGTTGTTCAGAAGGAAATCAACACAACCTAGTCCATGGACCTTAGGCAAATTAGATTGAAATGCCTTTCGACTCACGAGGAAGATCACTTCCTTGATATGCTGAATGCTTTTGGGCAAATCAATAAATAGTCTTTGGTTCACTTCCTCCTGCTCCTCGCTATCGTATAACGAGTAAACGAGAAGTCCCACATCAATGATGACAGTATCAATATCTTTAAGATGAAATTCAAGACCCAGTGTTGGCAAATGGATCAGATTGGCTCTCAAGAATTTGAGCATCTCCACAAGGGTTGCCATTTGATGATTTAAAAACTCTATCCGACTAAGAGTACTAATACTCCGTATCTCCTCCATGTTGTGTATGAGAGTCTCCACAAAGCCAGCTTCAATCTCAGCTACATACACATTTTGGATATTCACAGACAATTCTGATTGCATTGTCCATTTCAAAGCTTGTAGTACATCAACATACATTTTGCGGATGCACAGATTAACAGGCTTAATCCTCATCCGCACGAGATAAGAAAGCAAGAAATTCATCTCACCAGGAACCAAATCCTGATCTCTGTTATTGTCATAGCTGGGCATGTACAACCAGACAACCATTGCTGCAAACCCAACCACAAATAGAACATGACCGAAGAAAGTACGTACGTTCTGAGGCTCTGAACACCACCTGTTTGATAAAAAGCCTACAAAACTCTTCAACAACTTCAGCTCTTTCAATACCTCCTGTATTTCGCGAGAACAGAGATCATCGATCTCTGCTAACTCGCGAAGATTCTGTACAACACCATTGATGAATTTCATTACAAACTTGGAATTATCAACCCCACTCTTTTCGTGCGAAAGTTGTTGCAACGAAATTCCGGGGAAGAAGGAATAATTAGCTCTGATTTCCATCTTAGTCACCCGAATTTTGTTCTGCAGCAGGGAAGTAAGGCGATTGAGATTTTGATATATTTTTGATACATCAAATGCGGAATCTTGAAACAGAGCATGAACTTTCTGAGTGACATTTAGCAAGTTTGGTTCATCAGTGAAGCTCTGAATACTGAGAAAAATATCCATGAATTTGAACTCTGTTTTGAGTAAATAAATTCGTTCCTTTATAGTCTCCGGCATGTAACTACCCCATTCGTCTTCAATTCGCTGTAAAAAATCGAGCGGGTGATGTTTTTTTGAAGACAAATATTCGCCGGAAAACATGTTTCTTGAATTTGCGGGAAGGGGAAGAAGGAGAGCAGCTAACAGCTTGTTTGAATGGTTGTTACTTGTTACTTATATTCCCTCTCAAACAACACTATTCGAATTTCGAGAGTCAATTAATTTAAATTTGATGTAAATTCAAGGGCATATTTTTTTTAAAAATTAAATAAAAGTACTAGTAAGTCAAAATAATTAATTGAAACATAAATGAAAAGATTATAATTAGTCCTTTGTGACTAGTTGATTTGGAGGGTGGTCCACACAGATAATTCAGAATCAACTCCCTCAATTTTCAGAGTCGAACCTGTCGGTTGTCGCATGAGGCTAGCCCAATATATGTTGTGTGGTTTGCAAGATATTACATGCGGATAAATTTACCCTAATTTGTATTTATTGTATTGTATTATTTTGACAAGTATAATATTCAAACTTTAAATTATATTGGTTCCGTGAGATATATTTTTATATATAAAAAAAGGATAAAAGACAGTAAAATTATTAAATAAAATTTTAAAAAAATGAGAAAAAGGAAGAAGAAGAAAATAATAACGTGATCAAACCAAATCGATCATCACACCATTTTTTTTTCATTACATAACAATTAATTTCAACAATATGATACAACAAAATATAAAAAAAAAGGTATACAATAATCAAAACAATTTACTTAAAAGTATCAATATTTATGAAACAATACATGAATAAGTAATAACAATCCAAACAAAACTAAAACAAGATCCTTGTCTCAACTTTTTGGTAACAATCGAAGTTATTCAATTACACGTAATTTAAATTTTAGGAATTCGAACTTAAGTTTTAGCATCACATTTTATTTACTAATTTATAATTAATTAAAATTATTGAGTTCGAATAAACTCATTTCACTTATCCTCTATGACCGCCCATGCATTAATGAAAGTTCCTTTTTTCTCTTTATTTTTTCATTATTATTTTTAATAAATAAAATAATGGTTTGACTTTTGACTTTAACTAGACCAAGAAATTCACATTACGAAGTCCACAATAAAACCGACCACTAATGATTAAAACACCAAAATGATCCATAGATACATAACCACCCTTTTGTGGAATTTTAATTAGATTCTAGATTTTAATGGAGTTAAAACTAGAATACAAATGAGTTGTGGAAATTAAGGGGTACCATATATAAAGATGCTTCCAAGAAACTTACAAAAAGACTCTTTTGATACATTGAATCAAATGACTAGATGATGAAGTGTGTTTGGATGAAATTATGTGGAGTATAAGGATTGGGATGATAAATTGAAATAAATGTATGAAGTACAAAAATTCTAATAATTTGAGCTTTAATTATATTCTAGTTCGAAAGTTTCTCAAATTATAATAATTTTGATTTTTTAGAACTCACAGATATATTGCTCCTTTGCTCGATACATAAAAAACGATACATAAGTTAAATATCATATACATAACTATAAAATCAGATTTATACTGATTTTGATTTGAAATAATTGATGTTATGTATCAATAATAATATCTGTACTAGATACATTGTGTACAAACAAAATTATAATGTATATGATAAATGTGAAGTGATGTATACAAATGTTAAGAGAGAGGAGGAAAAAAAGATTTTTGTAATTAATTCAAATGGTAGAGATTTTTAGAGATTATATTATCTTAAGTTGTGTAATTACATAATTTTTTCATAAATATAAGGGTTTTCTAGATTATGTTTTCTTAGTAATAATTTTCATTTCAAAATAAGTGTTACCTTAGCAAAAATTACGTTCATTAAGAAATATATATATATATATATTTGTGTAGATTACTAGACTATCTGCATTTAATAAATATTTTTGAAAATTAAACACTATTAAAAAGATAGAGTATAAGGAACGTTATAGTTGAAAAAACATACTAATTTTTGTCTTGAATTTCTAAGTGATACTTAATCTGGACTTTTTTTTGTTGCTAAGGTGACAATATCATGCGAGAGTATTATAAAAGAATGAAAAGTGATTTTTTTACGGAAAAGGGTCAAAATGCCTTCACACATAGTGAGATTGAATAAAAATGCCTACAATTAATAGTTTGGTTCAAAAAAATGTTACTTAATGGTTAAATATATCCTTTTTCAAATATATATATTTCTTAGCAAATGTTTATCCTACTTTAGTTTTAAAAAAAAATTAAAATTAAAAATATTTCTTATTTTATTATAGGTAGGAGTGTTCACGGGTCGGTTTAGATCGGTTATTGGTCAAAACCAAAACTAAACCAACTTAATTGGTTTTAAAATTATCAAAACCAAACCAAATATAATATACATTTATCGGTTTGGTGGTTATCGGTTTCGGTTTGGTTTGGTTCGGTTATTCGGTTATTAACTATACACAAAAATAAAAGAAACAATTCATTCAAAATGTGAAAAAAGTGACAACAATCCATTCAAAATAAAAAATAGTTAGAATGACTTAAATTACCGAACTTTCGATCACTGAATTTACTATCAATAAAGCTTTAAAATTCACTATATTGGCCTAGAAGGAAGAGACAATAACATTTTCAGTCCCACGAAGAATTGTCATAGACACTCATATACATGAAATCAATAAGAAAAATGTTTTCACCTTGGGCATTCTTGCTTTCAATAAGTAAAGTTTAAAGAAATTTTAATGGAAACATATATAAGATTTTTAAAATTGTTTATAAAAACAATATATTAAGTATGTATATTAATAAAATATATGTATATAATTCATCGGTTCGGTTCGGTTATTTCTTTGATTTTTTGAATAAAATCATAACCAAACCAAATACTATCGGTTTTCAAAAATCTAAAACCAAATCAAACCAAACCCAAATAAAATCAGTTTTATTTTATCGGTTTGGTTTGTTTTTTTGGTTTGGATCAGTTTTTATCCAAACCATGAACACCCCTAATTATAGGGAAACGACTCAAATATGTCATCAAACTTTGACAAAAGGCTTATCTATACCATCCGTTAAAAGTTTGGCTCATCTATGCTATTTCCGTTTGAGAAAAGACTCATCCATGCCATTATTTATTAATTGAAAAATGTTCAGATTTTGTAAAATCATTTTTATGATTCGGTCACGTCATTAAATAAATCATTTTTTTTAAAAAAAGGCTCAAATATGCCATCAAACTTTGAGAAAAGGTTCATCTATGCTATATACCATTTCAGTTAACAAATAATGACATGAATGAACCTTTACTTAAATGAAAATGACACAAATGCGCCAAACTTTTAATTGACGGCATATATGAACCTTTTTTTATCATTTTTTTGGTAAGTAAATATATTATTTACTAGAATGAACATTTTGAAACATCAAACCAGCAGGCTCAGGGTCAGAGCTATAGCCTAGTAAGGGTGGTCAGATGAACATCCTTCGTCAAAAAATTATATCGGGTATATAGGTAAAATATAGTCTAATATTTGGATATGTATTAATTGAACACTCTTTGACATAGCAAAAGCAGATGGTCCAGCGGTAGGCACACTCGTTCACTTCATGGAGGTCTGGGGTTTGATTCCCACTTGCTTTTTTTTAAATACAAATCTCTTTTTAAACAAAAAAACACAGAAATTTTTGTGCACCTACTTATCGGTAAAAAAAAAATGTTTTGTATACTCACTCCGCTAATTTTTTTTTTTATCGACTCTTTAAAGGTTGAACACCCTTGGCGAAATTTCTGACTCCGCCACTGAGCAGGCTTGGACATGTAGCCCCAAGTTCTGCTAAGTATCACAGTCTAATAACTATATCTATGCAACTATGACATCAATTGTTTTTTTATTGTTATCTTAAGGAACATTATGATGAGTTTACTGTGATCTTATATATACGACATGTATCATCAAAGGGTACATTAAATTATTAAGAAGAAAAAAATTATTTCCTATAATTTTATTTGTTAAAGTGATTTTAAAAAAAAGAAAACAAGAATAAGGTTATTTAAAAGATATTTTTTTATTATAAACAAGATATGCTTAAAAAGAAAAAAACAATATATTTACCCAAAAAAAAGCATTTTGACCCATTTTAATAACAATAAGTGTTTATGGATCAAACTATTAACTACAAGGTTTTTTTTTAATCAAATTATTGACGATACGAGTATTTTTGGACCAAACTATAAATATAGGACATTTTTAACTCTTGTCCATTTTTTAATGGAATGAACCAGTCATCTATGATACCTTGTCAGTATATGACATATACCATGGCATAATAGAGGACTGATAAGTATATTTTTAATGAATGGATTAATATTCTATTATACCTTTTCAATGATATATATCATATGAGTATCATTGAGGATTAATGTAATATCTTTTTTAAAGAAATGTATATGCTTTTATGAAATCATGTCAATATATGATACATACCAGAGTGATATTGTAGACGATTGAGTGGTTTTCTTGAAGGGATGAAGTTTTCATTATGATACTTCATCGGTATATGATATATACCATGTGTTCTATTATAGATAATTGAAGATTATTTTTTTAAAAATTTGGAGAGATGAGTTTGGAGATTTAATTGGATGCGAGTTTATTTAGTATAATGAGTCGGGTTCGGGTTAGAAGTTAGAATTAAATAATTTTCATTGAAATTGATTAATTTGATTTGATTTAAAAAATTTCATCTAATTGAAGAGTACAAGTGATAAGTTTAATAATGACAGAGTTATAAATGACCGGATAGGACACCAGAAGACACAACTAGAGAAAATTGAGTAACAAGTGACAAAAAAATTCTCAGTTAAAAAAGATTTGATTTGGTCAAATATAAATTTTTTTAAGAAGTCTTCCTTCTTATTTCAAACTTCAATTTTTGAAATTTCCCCTTTTTTATAATCTTTCAGTCTTACTTTACTCTTCTTTTTCCAGATTTGTCTTTCTCCCTCCCTTTATCTTCTTTATTTCTCCCTTCCTCCATCTTCTTCTTCTTCTACTTCTTTATCGTCGCCATTGCCATCGTTCATTTTTTTTAATCACGTTTTTCTTATATTTTCAGACCGTTTTGCTTTGATTTTGAGAATTTTCAAAAAAAGAATATTGAAGTCATTGAGATAAATTTTGCAAAAAAGCAAGTAACTATGATAATTGTTGCAACAATTACAATAGTTGTTACAACAATTATGGCAACACTACATCAATTATGATAGTTGCTACAATAGTTGTAACGACTATTGCAGTTGCTCCAACAACTTCTACAACAACATCAATAGTTGCTATAACAACTTCGATAATTGTTTATTTTTTTGACAAAAAATGAGATAAAGAAGGAGTTGATGTAGAAGGAGGTGGCGATAGTAGTGGAGGAAATGATGATGGTTATACCGGTGGTTGAAGGGATATGAATGACGATGACAACAAAGCGGGGAGAAGGTGCTGATGGGTGTGAGAAAATAGGGTCTTTGTGTAAATAATAAAACTTGAGAGTTTTAAAATTAATATCATTAATATTAATCTTTGAATTATCACCTTTATCCAATAATTAAGACTTGTGTCACTTTCTCTTAGTTTTGAAACTTTTTTGTCCCTTGTAATCACTTTTCTCATAAAATTAACTATTAAATGAAAGTTGAGGAGTAATTTTGACCTTTTTTCTTTTGGCGGAATGACCTGAGAGACCCTTGTACTTGACTCCGTTTGTCACCTGGACTCTTCTACTCACAATTTTGCCAATTGAACACTTACAGTTATTAAAACACAGTATTTTAAACCCCTCTGATAGTGTGTGTCTCTCAATCGAGCTGATATGGATGACACCTCACTATCCACATCAGAAATATATTGCCACATTATTTTTAATTACAAATAATATTTTTTTTAAAGAAATCTCAAACTAATCACCAAAATCCTTTCTTTCTTGATTTATTTCCATTTTTTCTTCTCTTTCCATATTTTTCATCTATTTTGCTACTAATCATTCATTTTTTTTTCTTTCCAAATGAATTTTAACGTTGAAGAGGAATTAGAGATTAACAAAACTTTGTTATGTTTATTATTACAAATTTTGCTATTTTAATGGTGGTGAGAAATAAAGTGACTAAAATGGAGGATGAGAGAAAGAAGAGGAAGAGACAAAAAATGGGTCATTATAGAAAACTTTTCAAAAATGCTCTCAATAAAATTGTCTTACATTTAGAAAGAATCAAACATATGTTTTTCAAAAACCCATCTAAAATCCGTATCTATTTCACAATTTGTAACCTCTTTTCCCACCTCTTTTATCCAAATTTAAATAAATATCTTTTTCTCAATCATTATAGAACTCTCAAATGATAGGTAACATATGAGAAGAGAAAGATGAAGAATTGTGTGTAAGAGTATTGGAAGAGATTGAAGAAGATGTGTGTGTGTGGTGATGGTGGAGGTTGGGTGAAATTATGATGAGGAAGAAGAAGAAACATACAACATATTGGGAATGAGTTTTTTATTTTTTATTTTTAAATTTAAATAATTGTCTTCACTTGCTTTTAAACGCGTGTAACCACTCTCCAGATTCAGCAAAAAAAACACCACATAAGCTTAGTCAACGGTCAAAGGGGTTTAAATAATGTGTTTTAATAACTTTAATTGTTCAATTGGCAAAGTCGTGGGCATAAGAGTCCAGGTGACAAACGAAGCCAAGTACAAGGGTCTTCCAGGTCATTATGCATTTCCTTTTTCATGAAATACTCCCTCTATCCACCGATAGTTATCCATTATTGACTTGACACAAAAATTAAAAAGCATTATATGATAAGGGGTAATTTTACCAAATCACCTTTATTAAATATATAAGTCATTTAAACATTGAAAAATAAATAATACTTATTAAATAGAGAAAATTATATGAAATAGCAAACTATTAATTCAAATTAAATGTTATAATCATAGTTTCTTTTATTTGTAATTCGCATCTAACATTTCATTTTTTTTGCCATCCCATTTGTATACCAAAATATACAAATGCAGGACCCATTTATATACAAATGAATGTCCAATTTGTATACCGAAATATACAAATGCAGGACCCATTGTATACCGAAATATATAAATAGATCAAAATACATATTTTTTTATGTATATGTATATCGAAATATACAGATTAATAGCCATAACAAACATAAAGTTTGCTATAAAGCGCAATTATACAAGCTATAACTATAACATACAAATATGATTTTTATATTTGCTAAACCTAATATTTACTCTATTAAATAACAAGGGTAATATAGACATAACATAGTAAATTATTCATTGGCTTTGTAAATTGGACAATATTGATGGATATGCTAAAATAGTATAGTGTACAAATAAAAATTAACGGAGGGTGGGAGAAAGAAATTGGGTAAAAAAAAAGAAGCAATAATTAAAGAACACTGAAAACTAGGGCAATCTGTCCTTTCTTTCTTACAACAAGCTGTACAGTCCTCCCATTACTCCATTTCCAGTCCAATGAGTGATTCTGTATCACTTCTTCCCCATGAAATCATCATAGAAATCCTCTTAAGGCTTCCTCCAAAATCTCTGTTGAAATTCATGTGCGTTTCTAAATCATGGCATCAACTAATTTCAAGCCCTAATTTTGTCAACACCCATCTCAAGTTAACTGCTAATCATACTCATAGGGTTATATTTTCAGGGAGCAACAGAAATTTCAAGTCTTGTTCTGTTCCTCCTGTGTTTTACAATGAACAACTGGTTGACCTATTTGATGTGGATTCTCCCGTTGATATCCCTTTTATTTCTGCTGAGATTGTGGGTTCTGCCAATGGATTGATTTGTCTGTGCTATCAGGATGACAAAAAATTTCTATGGAACCCAACAATTAGCAAGTCAAGGGAATTACCTAAGTTAGAAGCTACGGGTTACATTGATTGTCGAAGGGGGTTTGGATACGATGAGTTACATGACGATTATAAAGTTGTATTTGTTCATTTTTACTATGTTAGTGGGAACACTCCGAGTCTGAGGACTGTGGTCAACATTTACAGTTTGAGGAATGATTCTTGGAGAACACTCCATGACCAGCTTCAGGATACCTTTCTGATAAATTCTTTGGGTAAATTTGTCAATGGGAAGCTTTATTGGAATTCGACTATTGACACTGGGAATGGTGATCGCAATTTGTGCATCACTTCTCTTGATTTGGCCGATGAGACATGGGGAATGTTGGAGCTTCCCAATTGTGGAAAAGTCGGTCCTAATTACATGATGGGAGTTGTTGGAAGTGATCTTTCTCTGATTTGTGCTTGTCGTCTAGATATTACTACCTCTGATCTGTGGATTATGAAGCATTGCGGAGTTAATGTATCTTGGACAAAATTGTTCACCATCAATTGTGCCCGATATGCTTGGCTATATATGCCTTGTCCACCCAGTAGAACATTCTCTATACAATTTCCCCAGGTAAATAATGGTGAATTTTTTCTTTTTCTTCGATCAGCCATCATGATATATGATTGTTCAACCAGACAACTGAAGCGCACTGTTGCTGTTAAGGGATACGACGCTACAGAAATCTATGTAGAAAGCCTTGTTAACCCCTAACGATATCTGGCCAGGGACGTCATATCCATGAAACCTCACAATCATTTAGCCGATAACTTGTAAGATTTCTGCTTACTTTAGCTGGTATGCTCTTTTGTACTTCTATTTTTGTCAAATATAGGATATGTTTTTTCCTGATAAGGTGACAAAACATTGAATATATACGAATCCATACATCATAGTTGCATGTATAGCTTGTAAGCGTTTCTCCTCTTTATTATATCATAATTCATGAAACAAAAAGTTATTAGGTGGTAATATATTGTTTTTCAATATATTATCTTGACCAGTGTTCTTGGAAATAAAGTCTGCAATATCAGAGGGGAGTCCGGGAGAGAAATACACTCTGGGAATTTCAGGACACTGATGATTTCCGAGGCTCTTTATCATCGATCCACTCTAGGAATAAGTCTTTCCACATAACAGTTTTGTAGACAACGTAAATGAACGTTGACTAGCTCTGCTTTTTTCGTTGTGTAGGTCTTTGACTTCAATAGGTGTTCTGTGCACGTTGACTAGTCCAATTTTGAACCTTGTATTTTTGGTTTCATTTCAAGAAATTTGTACCAACTTGGTTTTGCTATGAAAGGCCTAGGAAAGATTAGTGTTGGTTGTTTGTGATCTTGTAAGGTGTGGAATATTAAGGTTTCATGGTGTTTAGGGCTGTGTTATATACTAAAGTAAAGGAAAGCTATGAAAAAACAGGCATTAGTTAAATGAGGTATGTGTTTTATTGTTTGGTTAAATTATGTTTAACTTTGTTTTCAAGGAAGTCTGCAAACCAATACCTGATTTAATCAAAATGAGGTATTGGTTTACTATGCTCATCAAGGCTTAGACGAGAAGAGATTTGAACCTTGATCTCCCATAGTTTTCCTTCCATTTCGTTAAGTTTCCTCACTCCTTTTGTGTTGTAATATGTATGAGCAGGCTTTATTTTATCGGTTAAATTGTTGGTAAGGGATAATCGGATGTGCTTTCAGAAGGATGTGGTGTGATGGTCTACCTTGAAGTATGAAAAGTTCTGTTTTCATTTTCTTTTCTGATCTCAAAGAGTTTCCTTCTTTTATACCTTTGGTGTAGATAGTTGAGCCTTAAAACCAACTATATATGCACACTCTTGACAACGTCTTGGCGAATTATTCCTGATATCCTTTTTTTGTTCAAGTTTGCTTTTATCAAAAGGCGTCCAGAGGAATAAATTCTGTGCATATACCCAAAAAAAAGGAACAGAACCGATATGTATATATGGAAATTGTGGTGAGTTAGAGTTGCAGTAGGTTTGAAGTTTCAACATAGTGCTGCTTAGATGTCATTGCTAATCAGTTGCTTGAACCATCCCTTTACATTGAGAAATGATATGCTCATGTCTATGCTGTTGCTTTTGCTTAAACTAGGTGGATATTTTTGTCATGTTTTTTCTAGTCATTTGGAAATTTTGTGCGATGCAACCTTAACTTGTTTGTACTATTGAATTTCAGGAAGCGGAAGATAATGTTGAACACTAATCTGTACCTGCTGTCTGCTGAGTGCATGGATCTAAACTATGGAGCCTCGACATATCTGTTTTTGATGTTTATTATGATACTTTACTGATGTTTCTTGCTTGCTGATGTTGAACAATGTTCTCTTTTGCTTTATCCATGGTATCTGTTATATTTAGTATCAGACTTGTAGTTCTACTTTTGTTCACAAATTGTGTTTTGCTTGCTCCATGAATTAACACCATGGTTTCTGTCAAATTTGTTATTTTTTATGCCCCTGTAGTTTCTGATGACCCCCCCTTCTCCGCTAACTCCCAGATTACCAGGAGAACATCCATCAGTATTGATCTTGCGATTGGATTGACCTCTTAAAGGTGAATTATGAAATTAGTGAAAGCCATGATTGAGTCTCACAGCATGAGAAGATTTTGTATAAATATCTGACAGAGATCAAAAGTGTTCATTTTTGAGAATAGTTCAAAAGAAATCAGAACAAAATATTGGTCAATTTTAGTATTAAAAACAGAGAGTATAATTAATATTCATACTAAATACAGTATAAAAAAACAAAAGTTATAGTCAAACTTCATTAATTCGCACAAAGAAAATATGTGTAACAAATTACTTATCATGTATTTTTTTATATGTCAAAGACACTTCTGCTCTGCTTCAACAATTCACTGCTCTGCTTCACTTCACAAAAAAAAACATCCAACCATGTTTTCGTTTCCTACTTTTCGCGATTGGATTCATCAGGTGATTCACACCGTTCTGCTCAAATTCTTTTCACGGTATGATTTTGTTTTCACTCCACTTTCTACAACAACTGAAATCATAATCCCGAATGAAATCCTTACAGACATTCTCTTAAGGCTGCCCCCAAAGTCTCTCTTGAAATGTATGTCCGTTTCAAAATCATGGCATCAACTAATCTCTAGCCCTGATTTCGTGAAGACACATCTCAAATTAAAAACAGATCAACTAGTACTGTTTCCAGGTATCAATGGAAAATACAAGTTTTGTTCTCTCACTCCCCTCTTTAACAAACAACAAATCTCTCAGGAGCTACTTCTCATTGATTCTCCCAATTTAAAAGTTTTCTTTGTCGGTTCTGTTAATGGGTTGATTTGTCTGTGCAATTATGTGAGGGAGACATTTATATGGAATCCCACCATTAAAAAGTCAAAGAAAGTACTTTATCCCAAATTGGGCACCTCTTTCTATAACAAATATGGTTTTGGATATGATGAGTCTAGTGACGATTATAAAGCTGTATTTGTGGATTATTATCGTAATTCTTACAATGATGATGTGTCCAAAATGAAGACTGTGATCAGCATTTACAGTTTGAGGACTGATTCTTGGACAATACTCCATGACGAGCTTCAGGGCGTCTTTCTACTAAATCATTCGGGTAAATTTGTTAACGGGAAAATTTATTGGGCTGCATCTACTCGTATTGGTAATTACGATGTGTACAACATCATTTCTTTTGATGTAGCAGAAGAGACATGGGGAAGCTTGGAACTTCCCAGTTGTGGAGAAGTTAATTCTAAATTCAAATTCAAACTCGGAGTTGTGGGAAGTGACCTTTCTGTGATGTATACATGTTATCTAGGTACTGCGACTTCTGATGTCTGGATTTGGAAAGATTGCAGTGTATCATGGATGAAACTGTTCACCATCAAATATCCTCAAAATACTGTGCTAGTTATGTTTTCTGCACTCATTTTCACATTTTCTATACACCTTAGCCAGTCTGAAAAGGGTGACATTTTACTTTCGCTCCCGGGATTAATCATGATATTTGATGGTTCAACTAAAAGACTAGAGCACACTGCTGATGTTGAGGGATGCAATCCTGCAGAAACCTACGCAGAAAGCATTGTTAATCCCCTAATGATATCCGGTAAGAATTCTTCTTAGTTTAGCTGATATGTTCTTTTTGCACTTCTTTTTCTGTCAAAATATAGGACAAAACATCATATTTCTCCTTATATTATACTAGTTCCTGGACACGTGCATTGCGCGTAGTCCTTTATTATAGTTTTTGTGTTCTAAAGCAATAAATCTCTAACAATATACATGGTGGACTCATTTTTGGTGAATTGAATGTAAAACATTAAAGTACTACTGTTGAACTTCTAATTCACCCTATATGTAATTAAACTATTACTGTTTAATTAGATGTTCTTTTACTACTGAAATGGTAAACTAACTTTACAATCAAGAGCTTCCTAATTTTAGCATAACATGATCATAGTTCATGAAACAAAAAGTTCTTACTGGAAGAGAGTCTGTCAATTCGAAGGGGATAAAGCAAAGGGACCCTGTATCTTTGCTCTTCTTTATCATTACTGTCAATAGACTCGTAGAAGATGGTGGGATGAAAAGTGGATTTGAGAATGACCATTGAAGAAGAGGAAATATGGTCATATCCTATCGATTTTTCACTAATGATATGCTTAGAGCTTCAATGAGAAATGATGATTCACTCGCATCCATGTTGTTGCTTTTGCTTAAACTAGGTGGCTATTTTGGTAGTGCTATACACTGTATTTACGAAAATTTTGAAAGATGCAACCTTAACTTGTTTTGTTCTATTGTATTTCAGGAAGAGGAAGCTAATGTTGAACACTCATCAGAACTTGCCAACTGCATGGATAGAAGACTTATTATGATCTGTTTTCTTTCTCCATCGTGTCTGTTATCTTTAGTATCAAACTTGTAGTTCTATCTTGTATAATGGATATCGCAGGTTCATATAACTGATTTTGACTTGTGGATTGTTCCCTACTTTTCGGGGTGAAAGAGTATTATTATCTGTATCAATTAAACTTAGCAATTATGGAAATGCTCTGGATCAAAGAATTTAGGCGATACTTCTCAATCCCATTGTAATACTGTCACGACCCAAATTAGGTCCGTGACCGGCGCTAAGGGGAAAGAATCCCAAAGCAAGCCTTAACATAAATCTAAAGAAAATCGGACCGAGTTTTCTTTGATTTTAGGCCTATCCTGAATTTTCCCTATCTCAGAAATTCACCACACAAATAGTAACAACTATCAACCAAAACATAATATCCATTGATGATCTAATTGTCACACAATAATACCAATTTCATCTCTAAATACTAAAAAGAAGTTCAAAACTAGTCACTTGACTACAATACGAAGGAATAATCATGACTCAAATAAAAGAATGACAAATGGAGCGACTCTAAGAGTTAAAACCCCCCATACCAAATCAATAGTTCTCTTGCCATGCGAAGCAATGTGGGGCTCACCAGATGCTACCATATCACACTCTCTAGTTAATGAAATCCTCTTCAATACCACCTAAATTCTCTGTAAAACAATTAGCGAGGACTGAGACGCTAGCTTAGTGAGTAATAATACTTAACCACAACCATTTTAATGAGGGACAAGTCAGAAAACATGCTAGTATATTAATCAAATGATGAAATCAGTGCCCTTTCAGAAGCGGTAACAATATTCAATCTTATTTGTCTCGTGTAAGCAAAATCAATGTGAACTTTCAGAAATAAACTCTAAAAACATTTCCATATCAAATCTTATAGTTGGGAGGTTTCCAAGGATGAATCATGTAATCAGTGTGGCCTTCTCTTTAAGAAGTAACCAATAACGGTGAATTCCTCATAAATGAGTTAAGTATTCATATCGGTAGATCCCTACTTGAGGAATATCGATAACGGTATGCTAGTTCTACCTTTCCACTAGCAAGGACTTTATCAGTAATCTGTAACTACAAGGTGCACCAGGTCTAACGAACCCGCCGTTAGCTACGGGGTTCATCAAGGTCTACTCCCATTTATACTTTTCTTGTAATCCGTAGAAGCATTTCAAAACCGAATAGAACATTTAAGTCTTATAAAATCATATTATTTCAATGTATAACAATCACATATCAAAATACCATTTCTCAAATAAGTGTAAAACCCTTCCAATAACGGTAATCATATCTTATAAAAATGAGATCATCTCAAATAATCTTTTTAGTATAAATAAAAAACTTGTCCCACATGCAAGTTCAAAACAATCGGTAACACATTTACTTTATAAACCAAGTAAAAATCATGACATTTGTGAAATACAAATTGTGGTAAGATTACTACTCACAGTACTCGCCTCACTTATGATAATACTCAGGTTAGGGGCACACCCTAAGGAACAAAATCTCGACAGAAGAAGGAACTCTTTCACATGAAAGAATCAACTCTAAATAACTTTAGCATTTCTTGAGTTGAAAAGGTATTTCATGATTCTAGAGCTCAGGGGAAGGACGGGCTTTCCTTTCAAAAGGCAACAAAGAAAAAGAAAGAGCCTGTCGAATTACCAAGCTTGCTACTCGATTACTCGTACGAATTCCTTTGGTCAATCTATAATCACATTCATATCAATCTCGAGTTAGTTTCCTCATTACATCTAATTCATAGACTAAGGCAATTATTTCCAACCCTTTTGGACTTCCTTATTGTCCATCAACCTGCTATATTCTAATTATTCAGGTCAAGGGTAATCTGATGCTTAATCTCCCAACTTCAGCCAATTTACGTAACTTATTCATCTACCTTTGTCTCCAAATTACACCTTATTGTTCGAACTAATGCCATCCGTTGCGTTTCCCTCTCTCAAATTCATCCTTTTCTTTTTCTTTCTTAGTTTTAGCGTTGCTGCTGTTTCTGTTTGGGCTTTTAGCCTATTTGTTTTTTTTCCTCCAGAAAAATTACTGAAGTACACAACATTAATTTACATATTCTCATTATTTCCATACTCTTTAATAAAAATACAAAATTCCCTACTTTTCCCCCAAATCAACTTTGTCCGATAACATTATTGTTCAAGAATCCAAATGTCACGATCCGAGCCTACACCTTGGACGTAGCAGGCACTCGAGAACCATTGTTGGTCCCCAAGCGAACCCTCATCTTGGCTGACTACAAGTGGAAAACTAACTCAAGCATACAAAACTTAAAACAGAATAAAAATTTATAAAACTCAATTACAAAACTTCAACTAAAATGAGAAACTCTGAATAAACATAAATTATTCAACTAGCCATAAAATAGGAAACTTAAGTCTTTAAAACATTCAATAAAATAAATGAACATACTTCTGAAACTCTACTGTCTATCTATGAAGCCTCTAAATGACAAAGATGGACGTCGGGACAAGACCCACGAGTTCCTAACAACTGACATAACTCAAAGGTAACTGAAATCCTCCGGAAGCTAGGAGGCTCACCATAGCTAACTCAAACTCCATGTGGTATCAACGAAGCTCATGTTGATGATCTTGAATACCTAGATCTGCATCATGAAAAGATGTAGGCCAAATGACTCAGTACATAGAATGTACGAGCATGTAAGGGGAATTCTAAAGCATACACATAAGCTTGAACTTGATAAAAAGAAACCTACTTACCTCTTCTCAACTCACTCAACTCACTCAACTCAACTCAACTCAAGAAAATAAGATAACTCAACTCAAAGATTAGATACTCAACTCAAAGATATGATACTTGACTCTGGGTACTCAACTCTGGATACTCAACTCAATATAAGGCAACAATACACATACAATATAATGAAAGCTTTTAAAGCAGTGGAAAAAAACTTAGTTCGTTAAAGAAAATGCAATAACAAACTCAACTTTACTCATATAATAAAGTAATATAATTTCTGTGGGAGTTTCTCAAACCGACAACCACCACTATGAGCCTAAGTGATGATACAACGTTGTCACGCCCCGAGACTACCCCCGAGACGCGGACACGGGACATAGGACCACAAGTGATCCCAAGCTAACCCTACTGGCATGATCATGAGCATACTAAAGATAATAAACTGATGCGGAAGCTAAATCATAATTAAAATGAAAAGATGGGGAATACCCATATACTATAACTGAGATATAAGAAAAATTGATGAGTT
>JAJOOS010020782.1:0-27862 GCA_029582725.1 Solanum chiquidenum | reverse complement strand
GCTGGCTCATGAGGATCCCAATGAGCATATCGGGAACTTCGTGTTTGGACTACACGAAGGGGGGTTGCCTAGTGATACAATGGAAAACCCCAAAAATGAAGCTTGAGTTGGTATCCTCATCGTGCCACGACATTAACTAAGGCGCTTCTTGGGAGGCAACCCAAGTTTTTAATGCTTTAAGTTTTATTTTGAATAACGGGTGTTGATTGTGCAGGTTGAAAAGTGAAGTGGGTGGTGTTGGTGCCATTCGTTTACCTCCAGCTGAAGGAAACACTGTTTTTCACATCACAAGCACAATGCTTCAGCTCCTACAATTGAAAGGATTGTTTGGGGGGCTGGCTCATGAGGATCCCAATGAGCATATCGGGAACTTCGTGTTTGGACTACACGAAGGGGGGTTGCCTAGTGATACAATGGAAAACCCCAAAAATGAAGCTTGAGTTGGTATCCTCATCGTGCCACGACATTAACTAAGGCGCTTCTTGGGAGGCAACCCAAGTTTTTAATGCTTTAAGTTTTATTTTGAATAACGGGTGTTGATTGTGCAGGTTGAAAAGTGAAGTGGGTGGTGTTGGTGCCATTCGTTTACCTCCAGCTGAAGGAAACACTGTTTTTCACATCACAAGCACAATGCTTCAGCTCCTACAATTGAAAGGATTGTTTGGGGGTCTGGCTCATGAGGATCCCAATGAGCATATCGGGAACTTCGTGTTTGGACTACACAAAGTGGGGTTGCCTAGTGATACAATGGAAAACCCCAAAAATGGAGCTTGAGTTGGTATCCTCATCGTGCCACGACGTTAACTAAAGCGCTTCTTGGGAGGCAACCCAAGTTTTTAATGCTTTAAGTTTGATTTTGAATAACGGGTGTTGATTGTGCAGGTTGAAAAGTGAAGTGTTTGGAAAAAGAAGCAGTTTGGCGTGCCAAAAGTCACGTCGGCGACTCGACGAAGAAGTCGGTGAGCTTGAATTGGATCACCGTTGGACCCACAAAACATGAAGTGGAAGTCTGTAAAACTCGATGGGCTAATTGCTTAATCGGTGACTCGGCGAACAGGTCGGCGAGCCCGCTTTTCTCCGCCGTTTGAACCCCAGATTTCCTGAGGTCCTGTAAAACTCGGCGAGGTAAGTAACTACTCGGCGCATCGGCGTGGACGACTTACTCCGTCGAAAGGGCCGCGAATTGAAAGGTTTTGAAAGGCCAAACGGTTTAAAATTTCAAAATCTTTCATATTCTCTCATTTCTAACCCCGTACACTCTCACCCAAACTTTAGATTTTCCGTATTTTGCTATTGTATTTGGTTTTTTTTTATCTCGTGCTCGGATTTGGAATACATTGCCGCCTATCTTTTCAAATTTGCAATTCGGCATACAGGTTGGTTTTCCGAACCTCGTACTTTAGTTTAGTGGTTAAACTCAAATGCAATCGGTGAATGTGTATTAATATGTGTTGGGTAATTGTTTGAATGGTGTTTGATGTGTTGGATTGCCGGTACTGTGTTCAAATTTGTGCCTAAATGCTTAAAAAGAGGATTTCCCGTGTTTTGATTGTTAAAATTGGATCATAATTGTTGCGTTGTGGTTATTTTTTGTTGAATCTAGTTGAGTGACGTCTAAGTGGCCTCGAGTTATGCCAAATGACGTAATTTACCCGATGATTGAGCGTTTGACGCTATTCCTAAGGGTCAAAGTCGTCAAATATTTTGGCCAAATCAGGGGAAGTGTGAGTACCCTGAAGGCATGGGTCGTATGGGTATGAGTTTAATTGCAGAAGTGTGTTGTTTGATTTTGTTTTCGAGGGCTGCAGGCTTGAATTTAGGAAACAGAGTTGAAATTTGGCACGTTGGGTAATTTGGCAAGCTGCGTCGAGCTCGCCGAACCACTCGGCAGTATGCCAACGTCCCCCTTGATCGCCCTTAATTTCGTGTTTTGAATGAGTTAGAGTCTGTAACTTTCGGCTAGAAGCCTGAGCTCGCTGAGTTCACTCGGTGACTCGCCGAAAGTCTCCCTTAATCGCCCTTTCTGCGCCCCTAACCTCTAAAACACACTGTAACTTTCGGTGGGCTAGTCTGAGCTCGCCGAGTGATGTTGCCGAATCACCGAAAGGCCCTACATATCGCCGACCTATTTTTTTTCTAAGAAATATTTGAGCCTGTCCTTTCAGCGAGCCCGATCTGGCTCGTCAAAGTGACTTGGCGATTCGCTGAGTGATTCAGTGAGTTTTTCTGGAACATGTATTCTGCATTTTTCTTGGATTGTTTCTAACTTTTTCTGATATGTTTTGCAGATATGGCTAGGACCAACTGGGACGAGAGTGGAATGCCGCCCTGCAAACGAGCACGGGGAATAGTCATTAATGAGGGAGCATCTGCTCCTTCTAAAAAGGGAAAACAAGCACCTCCAAAGGGAGGCAAGGGAAAGGGCAAGGGCAAGGCGCCTGTAGCAGAGATACCGGAGCACAACTCCGACAGTGATGGGGAGTCTTCTGATTCTCAGGCTGCAATGTCTGAGCCTGAGGACGACCAACCACTTCAATCCCGGTGAGCTAAGATTCGGGCTAGAGGTCGTCAAGGTCCGTCTAGGACCCAAGAGGTTACCCCACCTGCTGATGATACAGTGCCAGCTCCAGCACAAACGGTGGTTCCAGCACTACCAGTTCAGGGTCCTCCTCCCCGACTTCTTAACAGGCTAAATGCCGAGGGATTAAGGACCATTCTTGAAGAAGAGGTTGTCCACAGACGATGTAGTGGACATGTACCCCAATATATGGGACACTCTCCGGTTCCACAAGTTTGAGCAGTTTACCAGGCCCCGTGGCCCATATATTCCTACATCGGTCCGAGAGTTTTACACGGCGTACGGTGACCTGGTACCGAAGTGAAAGAAGAAGGCCAGTGCCTTAAGACTGGTAGAGTCCGTCACGGTCCGAGGTAAGACAGTGAAATACAACTGCGATTATATCAACGTTGTATTTGATAGAGGGGCAGGTTTTGACTACCCGAGTTTGGGTACCACTGCGACACCTCTAGATGACCTAAAGGGATGGCTTGCTCCTCTCATTTATGACATCACCCCGAGGTGGATTGAGGCAGGAGCTCCCATTGAGAAGAAGGACTTGAACATCGCTGCTCGGTATTGGTTCGGGTTCATTAGCAGCTCCATCATGCCTTCACAGAATAAGTCCATCCTCCGCCACCCAAAGACGAACTGTCTCGGATCATTCATAGCCCAGAAGAGCATAAATTTGGGGCAAATCATAGAGCATGATATGTCCATGAGGGCCAAACAACGCCAAACATCCTTTTCTTTCCCCGTACTTATTACAGAGCTATGTCGGCAGGCTGGAGTTCCCCGTGATGAGAAGAGCGATATTAGGGTTACACTTACATCCTCCACAGATATCCGGTGCATAGAGGCCGAGTACACATGGGATGAGGCAGATAGGAGGAGAGCAGCTCCGGTGGATGCATCCCCAGAGGTTGATGTTGAGTCCATACCTGTAGAGGCATCTTTACCTACTCCAACCTCCGGGCCTTCAGGTACAGTCGCTTCCACTCCTTCCTAGGCCCCAGGTCCTTCTACAACTTCACAACCTACTAGGATTACTCAGGCTATGCTCCTCAAGATGGGGCACCTAGCCCATTCTGCCGATATGCGAGCTACCCGGCTAGAGGCTAAGATGCCTTGGATGATTGAGCGAGCTATCTTAGCTGCATTGACACCCCTCCGGACATCTATTGATGCTCTCACAGTGAGAGTAGAGACTTGTGAGAGTCGACAGAGAGTTGCTTCTGAGGTGACGACTTTGAAAGCTGAGGTTTGTGATTTGAGGAAAGATATGGACTATTACAAACTTCACCTCATTGTTTGAGTCAGTTGAGGCTCAGGATGTCCCGGCCAGTTATGAGATGCCTCCAGCTACCACCGGAGATATGCCTATGAATGATGTGGCAGTTGATGAGTTAGAGTTGGAGATGGATAAGGAGCAACTTAATGCTCAGGAGGCGACCATTTATGGAGATTTGCTTGATTTGGAGGAGACGATAGTTCAGTCTATCATTCAGACATCGTTGGTAGAGACTTCGATGTCAGGCTCTAGTGAAGCCAATGTTGATGTTACACTGGGACACTGATGCCCAAGATCAGAGTGTTGCACTAGGCACTGATGCCCCGACTGATGGAGCGACTATGTAGACAAGATTCTTCTTTACCTCCCTCTCCATCGTTCTTATTGACTTTTGATTACTTTAGTTGCATTTGAGGACAACTGCTTTTTGTTTGTGGTGGGGTGAGGTATTTCCATACCTACCTCTTGTGACTACATTTTTGTGTATATATATTGGTTTTTGGTTTTAAATTGTGTGTTGATTCTATCTTGTGGATGTTTGAGCTTATGGCTCCTTGTTTTGAATGGAAATGGTTTTTGACCAAATTTTAAAAAAATTTGCCACCTCTTGTTGTGTTTGAATGTTGTTGTTCTTGTGCAAATTTGAGTATCAGTTATGATCAATACCGATGACTTGAATAGTTCTCTTAATCGAACAAAAATGAATGCGTGGCTACGATGAGGCCAAATGAAGTTGCATAGACAATATGTGGATTTTTTGCATCTCGTTGTGACTAGCCGGTTATCGAATGAAGTCTCTTGTGATAAACATTGCACATTAGAGAAAGTGTGGAGTCTCGTTTGATATTGGTGCCAATTCCTTGTGTGATGAGCTTACTTTGAGCCTTGTGTGATGACACCTAGAATTTGCCCCGTTGGTCCGGTTGACTAAGTGATGCAAGCACTTGAAATGATCTTAGGAAACAATTTTGAGAGTGAAACAATTTGACAATATACCTCTTTTGTGGCCAACCTTGTGAGATGTGTGAACCTTGCTTGAACCCCATTTGAGCCTTATCCTTTTCTTGGAAGAAACTTGAGAAATTGTGACCCCTGTTTATCCATTCACCCATAATCCACATGAAGTGTGGTTTGTTTGAATAGCCAGCTTAGGCTAAAAGCCTAAGTTGGAGGTGTGGTGAAAAGAGAAGGTAAATCAAGAAATGTAAAAAAATCCCCCTTCTAGTAATGGTCTTGACAAAGATGGAACCCCTCCATATAAAAAAAAAGAGAAACAAAAGAAGAAAGCAAAATAAATAAAAAGAATGATTTTTTTTTGAAATAAAGTTGTGAAGGTTGCGAAAGAAATAGGGTGTCCGGTATTCCATTGGAAGTTGAATAATGGGGTGAATTTTGAGCATGATTCAAATTGTTAAAGAAAAGGAAGAAAGTGATGTTCAGACCTCATTTCATGAGGGTAGCAACCACTGAGCCTAAATGACCATACCTTTACACTCAGCCCCGTTACAAGCCTTGAAAATACCTTTTTGATCTTAAGTGAGCTGAAACGAATGTTGATTGGAAAATAAGGGCAAACCTATGGGTGAAGTCATGCATGCATGTGTTCATCTATGTGAGTGTGAGAGTTGTATGTGATTCCAGAACTATAAATTTATGAAGAATTGTATGTGAGTATGGAATCATCTTTGTTGTGAGGGCATTTGAGTATCTTTGTTGAGCGTGAACTTGCATTTGAAGCAAGTATTGTGAACTTGAGTATCTTTGATAATGGTGAGTTACAACTTGAATCTTTGAGTGCATAATTGATCCTTGCATGAGTAAGTTGAGTCTTGTTGTGTGCATTCATGATTGAGTCTTATGTAGCACTGTTTGAGACATCCTTTTTGAACTGCTGAACTTGAGGACAAACAAAAGTTTAAGTTGGGGATGTTGATGAGTCTTAGATTTGGACTCATTTAGGGCTTTGTTTATATAGATTTAGTATCCTCAAATGCTTAATTTGTGCCAATAACTGATGTAAAATCCTTGATTTCCAAGTATATGGATTGAGAAACAAAGCAAGGACACTAACAGGCAAAAGGGAACAAAACAGGCTGAAGAAATGAAGATGGGTGAGCCTGAGGATCACCAAGAGCACTCGACATATCGCTGAGTGGCTCATTAGATTGCCTAAAGTTCCAGTGTGACAAGCTCTGAAGGAAAGAACCAAGTTGGTGACAAAAGGGAGCAGTCGGTGGATTATTCCGCAAAGCCAAGATAGATCGCCCCAAAGTTACAAACCTTGAGGATGCTGAATGCCAAGGCAAAAGAGCGATGGAAGAGACCAAAGGGCGGCTCGCCGAGTGGATCGGCGAGCCCGACTTACTTCACCGAAAGAGCTTTCGTAGCTTATTTTCAGCGACTATAAATACATTTTTGAACATTTAGTTTATGATCTTTTAAGCTTCGAACCTATCTTTTATCATCTTTGAGACACTTTTGAATATGAGAGACAATTTTCTCTAGAGCTTTCTTTAGCTTTGAAGGGTTGAAGAAATTCACTTTTGAGAAATTAGAAGTGAGTCTTTGAGATTCATAATATTGTAGCATTGTAAGGATGAAATCACTCTTACCAGTTGATGGATAATCAATTTGGTAACTGTTTTTACCTTTTTATAATGTCTAGCTAAAACCCCAATTCTTAGGGTGTGATCATGTGATTATAGGCTGATTTAGCTTATGGGTATTGCTAATTGTTAGTTTAAATTCTATTTAAAAGTGAGTTTAATCATTAATTGTGGTTTAATTTAAGAACTGTAGTTGCAAATGCAGTTCTATGTTTGTGTTCTTGGCTTGCTCGAGAGAGAGGTTTTAGAACTAAGGTTTTTGGTTAATGATTTATGGGTATTGGGTTGATCTAGGTTTAGCTCGAGAGAGTAAATCCTAAACCCTTTCCCACACATTTATCTTGAAAAAGTAAATGGATTAAAGTGTGGGTTGCTCTTAATTTGCATGCTTGTTGATGTTCGAGAGAAATCACTTGATTTGAGGTAATTGTCCGAGAGAAAATTACCTCCCTTATAGCCTTGCCTACTCACTAATATCTATCTATTTACTAATAATTGCAATTACCCATGTGTTTATATTTGTCTATAATCGATCACATCCCAAGAATCTGTCTCATTATTGTTAATTCTTATTGTTTGTGACTGTTGTTTGTAGTTGATAATTTCAAACCAAAACCCCCATTTGACATTCTTGTCACCCCCTTACTTGATTATGTCTTTAAACGATAATTTATATTCCTATGGGTGATCATTAGACCGCATTCATACTTCTTGATTGAATTTTAAAACACGTACCGCTCCCTGTGGGATTCGACCCCAACTCATTTAGTTGAGTTTTCTACTGATTTATGATTGTTGAACACCTAGAATTGGACGAGGTGTGCTTGAAACGTTAAATCACACATTTCTTAGGACCTATCTTGTGTTGTTTCCTGGGCTATAACGAAGAAAAATTTAGTGACACTATCCGTTGCGGAATCAAAATGTGTGGCTGCAGCCTCTAGCTGTGCACAATTAGTATGGATTAAGTAGCAACTTCAGGATTACAATATCTCTGTGGGTTGTATGCTCATCATGTGCAATAATAATAATGAGGTTAATATGGCTAAGAACCTAGTTCATCACAAAAGAACTAAACACAGTAACATGCACCATCACTTTCTTCATGACAATGTTAAGAAAGGGTGATCATCATGAAGTCAGGAAAGATAGAGGAACAATCATGTTGTTGATATATTCACAAACGCTTTTAGAATGGAATAGTTCGAGTAAAACTACTTTGGAACTCAGTCTTCTACGAGTAACTGATCAGTAACTGGTAATGATTCCCTTAATGTTTTGCTAGACAATTCACAAAAATAAAATTGAGCTTTTAATACATGGATACAAACTTAGTCTTGTACTTTTTATAAATACACACCCATGATAACATTCTCACATACGACCTTGGGATTCAGGATGGTATCCATGCACTAGGTTGCATTGTCATGATTCACATTGAGGGAGCACCAGATAACCTGGTTCTCTGATCTAAACGTTCAGGTATTGTACCATCCTTGCAACTATTCACATTAACTGGTGCACTCTTACAACATACATAGATGAACATGGTTCACAATAACATTCTTATTTCTCTTTTCGTGGGAAAAATCATTACCCTCTCTAACATTATTTCTTTCTTTCCAAATCTATCACCTCACCTCCCTTTTCTCTTCATCTTCCCAAGGTCATTATTTTTCTACTTCAAAAGAAAATATCAATTTTTTTAGCTTCTTTCTTCCTCACCTTACCCTACTATGCAAACATTCACATCTCTCCCTTGTCTTCCATGACTGAATCAACTGAACTCACCCCCTTCCACACTGCCATGGATGTGTCTGCCCCCTCGTTCTCCTAGTCATATACTTTGATGATGAGGATAGATCCACTACCACCTTGGACATGCCTCAAGGAAAACAAGTTCCAATCCCACCTCCCTCCTCTTCGATACTCCCTCCACAACAAAAAACCTCTCAACCACTGCCATCCATCCTCCCTCGTGTAACATCTTGTAAATTCTACCCTAAGGGTTCAAACCATTCGTTGTAATTATATAAGCTTGAATCAGGTGATGTCCTACTTGTACATATGTGTTAGATCCATTCCTAAGCATGGTAAGTGAATTGGAAGTGGTTTAGGGTAATAAGAGACCTCTAACACTAAGTCCAATTCAAAGCCCTCCTACCGGATAGGATTTCCGCATTAGTTCATGCAAGGTTCAATTTCAAATGTCCATATATATCTTTCGGGATATAAAGAATTAGGTGGCCTATGACCTATCAAATTAAAGGTGTATGCGTCTTCTTTCCAACGCCACCAAGTTGCATCAATTGAAGTACGTTCCATAATTCAAGGCAGTAAAATCAACTTCTGAAACTAAAGTTTTGGTCTGATTTCCCCGACTTCAACTACGGGTCGTAAACCCAACTATGGGTCGTAAATTGGGCCCGTAGAATGAAGTCCCAAAACTTATTTCTTGTCTGATTTTTATGGATTTAACCATGGTGCATAAATCAAAATACGGGTCGTAATTAGGGCTCGTGGAATGAACTTTTGAGGCTAAGATTTTAGGCCTGAATTCCACGAATGGAATCCATTATCCATATATCAAACCACAGTCTGTAGATTGCCTTCGTTGAATGTTCTGACAAATTTTTAGTTGGAATTATTTCAGTCTTTTTCTAATCCTCTTAAGCCTAAACCTCAATGTCTAATACCTAATTGGGGATTATATCGTATTATTATCTCATAATACTCTCATATCTTTCTCTTCAAGCATAGAGCAAGAGCCAAGAAGAACAAACCTAGGGTTTCAAGTTTCTCAATCAACCTTTCTTCAACAACTCTTGTTCTCCCAAGTAAGCAAGAATATCATAGTGAGGAACTAAGTTCTTGCTCACGCCCTACATATATGATTTAAGTTAGCAAGATCAAACTAAGATTTTTACCCCAAAGTTCATTATGTTCGAAATTCTCTCTACATTCCCACTGTTGATTTTGATTTCATTATAGAAATTTTATCAAGTCACATTATTAACGATCTTTGATTATAGTTCATGCTTAATATATCACATAAACCTTTTTTAGTTAAGATATATTTGAAAACCTTGACATATTATTTCCTATGCATTATTTTCATGAGTAAAGTGCATTTCAAGTCTTAAAGTAGTATTTTAGAAAGAGATTCAAGAAAACATGAATCACTTCAAGTGCACTGTTTTTAGAAAGCAAAGCATAGTTGGTTTTAAATAGAGCATGTCTTAGTTCGAGAATGTACAATCAATTTTACAGAAAAGTATAGTCTTTTAAAGCAAGCTAGTACAATTATAGAGAAACATTTTAGAGTCTTAGCTCAAGACAACGATTATCAGTTTTCACCCAAAGTGGGTCTTTTTCCCTAAATGGGACATCATACAATTATTGAGCATTATTGCATTTTTTTGAGAGTAGTATTGAGGATCAAATTGGGTAAGGGTTAGACAATTCAAAACCCATAACTGCACTACCAGCGTAGGATAGGATCATGTTTCTGATTCAGGTGACTCCTCATAAAGCCCATAGTAAGGGATCATAGATTGAATCTATTAGTTAAGTTCGTCATTTACCCCGATAATGTATAGGAGAACTCTGTCAACGTGGGCAAGATGTTGTATTATCATGAGCTCACATGATGGTTGTTGGTTAGAGACTCTCCAAGAAAAGTAAAGTTATATTATTTTCAATATTTTTCATTAATGCACATCTCTCAATTGTAAAGCTTTGTTGTTAAAGTACATTTGCATGTTTTACATTTTAGTTGACTTTATTTGTCTTAGTCAGAGTTATTCATTCAGCTCAGTTTGTTAAATTAATTTAGTTGTTCATTTAACTATTTTACATACCATACATTTCATGTACTGACACCATTTGGCACTGCATACTTAAATGATGCATATTTAGGTGTTCGTGATTGTCACCAAATGCTTCAGTAGGATCCCTTTCCATCAACTTTTGGTGAGAGCTCCCTTCTTCTGAAGGGTTATAGTTTATTTAGTTAAGTTCATTTGATTATTAGTTATTTCTAGTAGAATACTCAGTTAACCTGGGTCTTGTCCCGACACCTATCTTCAGTTCAGTAGTGGCTTCATAGACAAGTTAGACAAGTGAAATGAGCCATTGTTTTATGATGTTTTCAAATTCAATTATTGTTATGATTATTATCCATACTTTCAAACTTATGGACAAAGTGTTTGAAATAGTTTATGATGCTCATCTTTTATAAAGGTTCCGCATAAGTTGTTCAGCATTCAGGTTTAGTAGTAAGCCAAACCAAGGGTTCACTTGGGACCAAAAATAGTTCCGAGTGCTGACCATGTCCAAATATAAGCTTGAGGTGTGACAGCTCATCTCCTACTCTAACAACTCTTATCGTCTCTTTCCCTCCCTTGGACCCTTCAATTCCCTCTCTCGCTAACCCTTCCTCTTCTCATCCTCATACCTTCTTTGAACCCTTTCACCACTTGGTAACCCCATTGCCTTTAGTTGATCCTTTTCAGGTAAAGCTGATTAGCATGACCACACACTGCCATTTCTCAACCATCCACCATTATCTTTGATGATGATAAGGCAACCCTTGCCCAATGTCTCCAGACCCTCTGAAACCCTTCTACCAAGAGTCCTAAGAAAAAACACCCACTCCCACTCCCAAAGCATGTCTTTCCTATACCGCAACCAGCACAAAACAGTGGAGTAAGAGACGTCATTATAAGTCTGACCATTTCAATCTACGTGACAAAGACAATAGTTTCAGTGTTACTATCAAAACTCTCGAGTGCTTTGATGGGACTTGGTTCCCCCCTCTACTAAATGCCAATATTCTTCCAAGGTGCACTTCTGAGCTCTCTAAGCATGATTCTCCACCCAAGAAGATGAACAAGAATTTTGAAAAAAATCTAAGCCATGGAATAACAAAAATACTTTTCGATTCTCAGAAGCTAGTTCGCAGTCGGGTCATTGATTAATCTATTGTGAATGAACCCGACATGATCGAACTGATTACTCATGTGAACCATTAGGGCTGGTCTCATCTATTTTGGGCCTTTTGCCTAGAGTGTTTGAGAATGCAGTTGTTGAGTTCTATGTGAATTTTGATGTTTGATAGGGTCACTATTAATTCTATGGTGCAGGTGATTCTAATTGTCGTTGATTGTGCCAAACTGGTTCTAGATTTTCCATGACTGGGTATGAGGACTATGTGAAAGGTGCTGATGATGATGGGTCTCTTATCGAAAAGTTTACTCAGGGGTGGGTTTCCTTTGGGCGGAGGGTGTTGAAGGATGAGATGAAACTGAGTCCTAAGCTCCTATTTGAATTCATCAAAAAATGCGACCGACAAAGAGTAGAACATAGGCATGACACATCACTAAAGGATCTTGATCTCATGGAGGCCTTAGACTCCAATGTGCACATCAATTTTCCCAATGTCATGATCAATCACATGGTACGGGTCATTGATCCTGAACCTGGTGCCCATGGTTTGGCTTATAGATTTTTGTTGACCACTATCTTCCAAGTGCCTTTGGTAATGGGGCAACCAGTATGTAAGTATGATCTGATAGACAAAAAGACTCTGGAGGAATGTTAATGTATCACAACTAGAAATGGTGCAAGGGCAGGAGTCTGATCACTCAGTTAATTTAGGAACTTCAAGTGGTCAAACATGCAAAATGCTGCACTAATGGAGGAGATTGCCCAGCTCAAGCTGGAATTACAGGAATTTAAGGGTGATACAGTTCTAATGAAGACCCAAATGCTCGCTCAGCAAGCAACTCATAATGCTCATATCGATCAGCTTCTCCAGCTTGTTGCTCCCCTCCCTTCCTTTGCTTTTGTGCCTCCGTCTCCTCCCTAGTCCTAAAACCTTGTGTTATAGTTATTTTCTTTGTTCTTTTGGTGTTTTGAATTGTGAATCTGGTTTGTTGGTGTTGGTTTAAAACTTGTAATGGTTTTTCGTACGGTTGTAAGGGCAGTCTTGGCTTAATATAGTACTGTTGGTTTTTACTTGTGATTCTGATGTGCTTGTCTTACGTCCTGTCTTGCTGGTCTATTACTCTGGTTCTATTAGTTGTTATTTTTGAATGTTGTACGTGTTAATGTTGCCCTGACAACCATGAGTCTTTTTCACTTACACATGTTTTTGCTTGTGTTTTTAATTGTTGATTTTCAATGATGCCAAATGGGGAGGAAATTCTTATGCTACGTACTAAGTATGTCGTAGAAAGCGGGATTGAGATACGTATGTTATGCCTAACCTGTGTAGTTGTTGTCATCATCAAAAAAGGAGAGCTTGCAGAGTTATGAGATTAGTATCTAATATGTTTTGAAATTACATTCATAGCTTCAGAGAACAAGTACATGCATTACAGTAGCAAATCATGCCAGATGTGAAAGAAGGAAATAGTCCTAAACATGAAGGAAGTGGTCTTTAAAGGGAGGTTTGTGTGTACCTAACCATATCCTCAAAGGAAAAGGAATTACAATTCGAGCTACTTAAAGGAAACTTCATAACCCAATCTCACACGTATATCATATATTATTAAAAGTGGAAAGCTCCAAAGTGCAAAGTTGGATTATCATTTTGCCTTTCCACTAAATTAAAATTTAATCAGATATTAATATTTAATTAAATAATGGAAGGATTTTACTTTAAATTTTTAATTGTGGCATTATAAATATAATTGATTAGGGAAATTAATTAAATTAAAGTAGAAGACAAAAACAATACCCTTCAAATACTAAATGATTAAATTACCTTTATTTTAAAGTAATATTATTACAAGTTGGTATAGTAAAGAATTAATATGAAAGAAACTATTACATCATACGGTTTTGTTCCTAACTTGCAAATTAAGTGATGATGGTCACTATTTTGAGAGTCTAAAAGTTATTTATTACTGACTTTAGGTAGAAAATAATATAAAAATAATTGTTTTTAAAAAAAAGAAGATGAAAAGATGTTAGTTTCAAGACCTTCAATTTTTCCCAAACAGTTACATCCATTAATAAGTTGAACGGATAGTAATTAATGGTGAAGAAGAAATAACATAATAGGGAAAAATGTTATAAACTAAGTATAAAAACTAAGATAATAAGAAAGATGAGAAATAGTATGTGTAGTATTTTCTTTTTCTTTCACTTACTCTTGCCTCTTTCTTTGTTACAAGAATAAGGGTATATATAGTTGTATACACTTGTGCCCAAAGTGTGATACATGGATATCTTCTTGCCATGTATACACTTTGAGCACCAAGTATATCAAATGGCTAATTAGTATACACCACATAACATTTTGTTTGTGTATTAATCTTACAACACTTAACATATTAGTGTGGACATCCAATTTACAACACCCCCCTTGGATGTCCATATAAAAGAAAGAAAAATAATAGTGAAAGAAAAACTATAGTAATACGCATTATTTGCTGCCTCATTAAAAACCTTATCAGGAAAACCTAGTGGGATAAAACTTTGGTTAAGGAAAAAAGAGTGCAACTCGTATTTTCTCCCCTGATGAAAATATCACTTAATATCTCAAAGATGACACATTCCGATCTTGTTTCTCAGCTTCTCAAAGGTTGAAGTTGGTAATGCTTTTGTGAACATTTCTGCTAAATTATCACTGGAACAAATTTGTTGAACATCTATTTCACCCTTCGTTTGAAAATCGTGAGTGAAAAATATTTTTGGTGAAATATGTTTTGTTCGGTCTCCTTTGATGTATCCTCCTTTTAGTTGAGCTATACATGCAGCATTGTCTTCATATAATGTCGTTGTAATCTCTCTCTTCGAAGGAAGACCACATGTTTCTTGGATGTGTTGAGTTATTGATCTCAACCAAACACATTCTCGACTAGCTTCATATATGACTATTATCTCTGCATGATTTGAAGAAGTAGCAATCATAGTTTATTTTGTTGAACGCCATGATATAGTTGTACCTCCATATGTAAATAAATAACCTATCTGAGATCGACCTCTATATGGGTCAGACAAATACCCTGCATCTGCATAACCAATTAATTGTGAATTAGACCATTTTGAATAAAATAGTCCCATATCTATGGTTCCTTGAAGATATCTGAATATCTGCTTTATACCATTTTAATGTCTCTGTGTTGGGGAAGAACTAAATCTTGCTAATAAATTTACAGAAAAAGCTATATCTGGTCGAGAATTATTAGCAAGGTACATCAATGCACCAATTGCATTAAGATATGGTGTCTCAGCACCAACAAGCTCTTCATCATTTTCATGAGGTCGAAATGGATCTTTATTAATATCAAGTGATCTTACAATCATCGGAGTACTTAATGGATGCGCTTTATCCATGTAAAATCTCTTTAAAATATTTTCAGTATATGTTGATTGATGAATAAATATTCCATTCGAAAAATGCTCAATTTGCAGACCAAGACAAAATTTTGTCTTTCCAAGGTCATTCATTCCAAATTCCCTGGTTGAAAGCTCTTTACAAGTTCCAATGATATTCAAGTCATCAACATATACAACTATTATAACAAATTCCGATCCAGACCTTTTAATAAATACACAAGGACAAATTGGGTCATTCTTGTACCATTCCTTTAATAGGTATTCGCTAAGGCGATTATACCATATACGTCTTGATTATTTCAATACGTATAATTTTTTTGAAGTTTTACTCAACAAGTTTCCCGAGAATCTTTATACATTTCAGGCATTTTAAATCCTTCAGGAATTTTCATATAAATGTCGTTGTCTAGTGAGCCATATAAATAGGCTGTAACGACATTCATTAGATGCATGCCAAGTTTTTCATGAACTGCCATATTTATAAGATACCTAAAAGTGATTGCATCCACTATAGGAGAATATGTTTCCATATAATCAATGTCGGGTCTTTGCGAAAATCCTTGTGACACAAGTCGTGCTTTATATCTTACGACTTCATTTTTCTCATTTCATTTTCGCACAAAGACCCATCTGTACCCCACTGGATTTATACCTTTAGGTGTACGGACTATCGGTCCAAAAACTTTGAATTTTTTAAGTGAAGCTAATTCAACTTGAATTACATCTTTCCATTTTGGCCAATCATTCATCTGTCTACATTCCTCGATAGATTTTGGTTCATGATCCTCATCTTGTTGCATTATTTCAATAGCAACATTATAAGCAAAAATATTGTCGACAATTATATTATTTTGGTTCCATATTTTTCCATATGAGACATAATTTATTGAGATCTCTTCATTATTTTCAGGCGCCTGAACCTCTTCCAAGGTTTCATCAATTATTATGTCTCCTTGCTCTACTTGAGCAGGTTCTTTCATACTATGACCAATTTGATCATTTGCTCTTTTTATTTTTCAAGGATTTTTATTTTTAGAACTGATCGGTCTACCACGTTTTAAACGTGCTTTAGACTCATTTGCATTAATTAATTGTCCTACCGGGACATCAACTCGAATATGAGCATTAGCAGCTGGAATATGAGATTTAGTAACTCTTGATAGGTCAGTGAATGCATCTGACAGTCGATTTTCAATATTTTGCAAACAAATTATCCTTTGAACTTCCATGAAACACCTCGCTTTTTGAAAGAACTGGAAAGACTTAGAATTGGAAACAAACCATTTTTGGAAATAATCAAATTTGGAAAGTGTGACAAAGTTAAGCTAAGTATGAGTTTTGAGTCAACTTCGAATGACCATAAATCCTATTTCAGGATGATTTAGGTGTGCTACCAGATACCGTAGGAAAGATCTTTGAATTATCTTTCCAACGCCACCGAGTTTACTCAGTTTTGAGTTCGTATGAGAGAGATATGTCCATTCGAAGTTCAGTTGTCTAGATAAGGAAAGTCAAAATCAGATTTTAGAAAGGTATTATGGTCTTTTCACTACCCAATTAATTAAATTCGTTTTTGGTAATTAAGTTGGGGACAAAACTGATTGGATTCAGTTTACGCTTCATAAATATAAGTTAGGGTTTTGAGAGAAGAAAAAGGAAGAGGAGAAAAGAGGAGAGGATCAAGCGTTCGTCGAGATTCTTGCATATTGTTGCGGATTTTCGCCATGGGTTTAATACCTAAGAGGTATGTAAGCTTCCATAGTGTTGGGTTTGTTCACCCACATGCCAAACATGTTATTTTCAGCATAATTTCATTCTCAAAAGTTGAAGGATTTAAGTTCTTGATAGGTGTTCTTGAAGTTCATTATAAATCTTATTTTGTTGGGATTTTGATGATTTCTTGATATGAAAGAGATTGTTTTGAGTGGATTAGTGTGTACTTAGGTTGATTAATTGACTCTAAGGAAAACTTGAGAAGAGAAATAGATTAAAAGTGATTTAGGATAAAAAAATGAGAGACGAAATTTGTTGAAATTGTGCCTGGAAAAGGCTGGCGCAGCGCACCCCATTTGCACCAGAGAGGCTGGGGCGGCATGCCAGCAGTGCGCCAGAATTGGGTTCCAGTAACTTAGGGGCTGGCGCCCCGCGCCAGCAACGCGCCTGAGTCATCTACCCTCACCCTTTTTCCATCGTTTAGCCTATCTAAGTTCTTCTAAAGTGTACTAACACTTCCTATTGATTCTAACTACTCTAAATGACTTCTAAACATCTGAGATAGTCCCTTTGAGTTTTCTTTGAAGAGCCTTCTACAAATTTAAATAACTTGTTTCAAGACTCGAGCAAGTGAGTATGAGAATGAGGAGAATGTATTCATGATTCCACTTTATCATCACGATATCCTTCCTATGATGAACCATAACTCTTGAATTTATAATTCACATTTAAGAGAGAGTTAAGAGTAGAGTTCAAGAAAGTCTTTGAGTTCAATTGTGAATCCTTTGAGATCAACTATCAATTTGAGCTAAGTTTTAAGTAAGTAAGTATAAGAATGAGAAGATTCAGATACATGAGTTCCATATTGTTATGTAGACCCTCAAGTCGAGTTGTTCATGCCCATAAATTCCACATGAACTCCATCAGTTGAGTATCTTTGAGAGGAGTAGTATCTTCAAGTTCTAAGTTTTGAGTATTGATTTCCTAATCATTCTGAGATTATATTCCTAATCATGGAACTATTACATGTTACCCATGAAGTCCTTAAGTTGAGTAGTTCATGCCCATAAATCCGCATGAACTATATGAGTCGAGAAATCTTGAGATGAGGAGTATCATCGAGTCCTTGAGTTGAGTTGTTCATGCCCATAATTCCGCATGACCCTTATGAGTTGAGCATTCTTGAAATGAATATTATCATTGAAGTTCTTGACTTCTGAGTTGTTGAGTTCCAAGTATCGAGTTCTTTGCATGGTTGTTGAAAACTTTGAATTGAGACGTTCACGTCCATCATTCGGCATGAACCCTATTTTGGGAAGTCTTTTACAACTTTTTCTAAACTTGTTTTAAGATTTGAGCACTTGAGTTGAGAAAGAGTAGAGTCGATTTCTTTTTCCTTAAAATGATATATGGGAACTAAGTATTCCTCAAGAGTAAATGTTTTCACATTTAAAAGAGGAGGAAACTGAGATTTCCAAAAGAGTTTTGAGCAGTTGAGTAACATCTCTTTTTAGAGAAAGATTTTGAGTAATTATCTCAACCAAAGAAAGAGTTTTGTTTTTACAAAATATGAGCTGAGTATATTTTGGGAGTAGTATTAAGCACCGATATGGGGACGTGAGTTCATAATAACTCAAGTCTCCATAAACTATGTAGCCGTTATGGGTTGAAAGGATCATACCTTTTAGATGATTCCTTAGTGCTTTTTTAGCATAGACTAGTGGATCCACTTAGTTGAGGTGTTCTATATGACGACAAAGTATAGGACAGTTCTAGCAGCGTGGACAAGACGCTGTATCATCACTTAGGCTCATAGTGATGGTTATCGGCTAGAGAAACTCCCACAGTATTATATTGCTTTATTATATAAGTAAATTGAGTTTGTTTCTACTGTTTTAAAAGCTTTCCATATATTGCATGTGTATTGTTGCTTTATATTGAGTTGAGTATTTCGAGTTGAGTATCTTGAGTTGAGTACCTCCGAGTTGAGTATCTTGAGTTGATCTGTGCTTCATTGTGTCGGGTACCTTATTGTTGAGTTTCACTGAGTTGAGAACCTTATTACTGAGTTCAGTATCTTATCCTTGAGTAATTCTGAGTTGAGTAAGTTTGAGTAGTTTTGAGTATCCTTGAGTATTCCTTGAGTTGAGTAAGTTTGAAAAGAGGTAAGTATGTTTCCTTTTTATCAAGTTCAAGCTTATGTTATGCTTTAGATTTCCCTTTACATGCTCGTACATTCCACGTACTGAGCCATTTGGCCTACATCCTTTCATGATGCAGATACATGTATTTAGGGTCATCAACATAAGCTTCGTTGATACCATATGGAGTTTGAGTTAGCTATGGTGAGTCTCCTTGCTTTCAGAGGATTTCATTTACTTTTCAATTTTTAGGATGTCGTGGGTCTTATTTCGACTTCCATCTTTGTCAGTTAGAGGCTTCATAGATAGATAATAGAGTTTCAGAAGTCTGTTAATTTATTTTGTTAAATGTTTTAAAGACTTAAGTTGCCTATTTTATGGCGAGTTGAATAATTTATTATTATTCAGAGTTTTCTTTTGAGTTAAAGCTTTGTATTTAAGTTTCATGAATTTTTTTTATTCATTTTTAAGCTTTGTATGCTTGAGTTAGTCTTCCGCTTGTAGTCAACCAGGATGAGGGTTCACTTGGAGACCAACAATGGTTTTTGAGTGTCGGCCACGTCTAGGGTGTAGGCTCGGGTCGTGACATTCCAGTTCACATTTATTTGTACGAGGATCTAAATGAGATAGTGATAATGCATTCCAATCTATCTCCCTTTTCAGTTGCTTATTTTCTCCCCCTAATATTGGGTATACTAATTCATCAAAATGACAATCATCAAATCTTGTTGTAAATAAATCTCCAGTCATAGGTTCCAAATATTTTATAATAGAAGGAGATTTAAACCCAACATATATCCCTAACCTTCTTTGGGGACCCATCTTTGTACATTGTGGTGGAGCAATTCGAACATATACCGCACATCCAAATATTTTAAGATGGGAAATGTTCGACTCTTGACCAAAAGTCAACTGTATTGGGGAGACTTTATGATAAATTGTGGGCCTAATCCGCACAAGACTTGCTTCATGCGAAATAGCATGACCCCATAATGAAATGAAAAGTTTTGTTCTCATAAGCATTGGTCTAGCAATTAATTGGAGGCGTTTATCAATGATTCCGCTAGACCATTTTGTGTATGAGCATGAGCAATCGGATGCTCAACTGTCATCCCAGTTGATATACAATAATCAGTAAAAGCTTGGGATGTAAATTCACCAGCATTATCAAGACGAATTGTCTTAATTGCATAATCTGGAAATTGTGCTCTTAACTTCATTATTTGAGCAAGTAATCTCGCAAACGCCACATTGCGAGTTGATAGTAAACACACATGTGACCATCTTGTAGATGCATCAACTAAAACCATATAATATTTAAATGGTCCACATGATGGGTGAATGGGCCCACATATATCACCTTGTATACGTTCCAAAAATGCTGAAAATTCAACTCTCACTTTGATTACAGATGGTCTAGTAATCAACTTGCCTTAAGAACATGCAATACAAGATAATTCTTCAAATTGAAGAATCCTTTGGTTCTTCAAAAAGTGTCCACGTGAACTCTCAATTATTTTGCGCATCATATTAGAACCGGGATGGCTCAACCGGTCATGCCAAATAATAAAATTATTTGAGTTAGTAAATCCTTGATTTACTATGGCATGTGTTTCAACCATGCAAATACTTGTGTAGTATAAGCCCGATGAAAGAGCGGGTAACTTTTCAAGTATAAATCGTTTACCCGACTTTATTGTAGTAATATAAAGATATTCATTATTTTCATCATTTGTAGTGTCAATATGATAGTCATTTTGACGAATGTCTTTGAAACTTAATAAATTTCTTTGAGACGTACTACAATATAATGCTTCATGAATTATCAATTTTGTTCCTCCTGTAAGTATTACGTTAGCCTTTCTGGAGCCTTCAATTAATTTTGCACTACTGGATATTGTATTAACATTAGCCTCCTGCATATAATCAAAGAAGAGAAATATTTCTTATCTCTTAAAATAGTGTGTGTTGTGGCACTATCTATAAGACATATATCATCATAATTTATTTGGGATCCAATTGATGACTCGTGAATTTCCATATTCGTCATAAAAATAAAAGACATATATTATAAAAAAGTGAGAGACTAAAAACATAAGAAAATTTAAGAGGCTACACTAAAAATGTTGAAATTAGCAAGACATAATATTTTAGGAAAGAAGAACAACATAGTTGCTAACATAAAACAAAAATGATAATTTTTTTTAATAATCTTATCCTCTAATAAGGTGATCAGTTCTTCAGTCAATACTATCATAAAAGTCTTCAGCTTTCAAATGAGTAATATTTGGGAGACCTTCAAAGTCATCATCTTTATAAGCAAAATTCACCTCAATATCATCATATTTATTTGAGGGAGCTGCTTTATCATCATCCCGAAAGGTCAAGTGTGCCTCCATATTATTATTTTTTCTTTTGAGAGAAGCTTGATAAAGCTTTACAAAATGATCGGGCGCACTACATTTACGTGCCCAATGACCTTTCATACCACATTGATGACAAATATTGGCACTACCTCGAGAATGATTTTTTTGAGAAATTTGATTGTTCTCATGTTTATTTCCTCCATAATGATGATAATTATTTCGTCCTTTATCATTTCTTCGCCCACGTCCACGACCATGACCACAACCACGGTTACGGCGATTATTTTGTCTTGATTCAGACTGATTATGTGCTGCTACAACATTCATTTCAGGGAATGGAGCGGAACCAGTGGGACGGGCTTCATGATTTATCATTAATAAAGTATTATTCTGCTCAGCCACAAGTAGGCATGTAATTAATTCAGAATATTTCTTAAACCCCTTTTCACGATACTGTTGTTGTAACAACACATTTGAAGCATGAAAAGTGGAATTTTTTTTCTTAAGTAAGTCATCATCAGTGATAGTATCGCCACATAATTTTAATATGGAACTTACTTTGTGAATAGCAGAATTATACTCAGTTACAGTTTTAAAATCTTGAAACTGAAGATGTATCCACTCATATCGAGCTTTCGATAATACTGTAAGCTTTAGGTGGTCATATCGATCCTTTAAATTAATCCATAATTCCAACGGATCTTTCACAGTTAAATATTCAATTTTTAATCCTTCATGGAGATGATGGCGAAGAAAAATCATGGCTTTCGCTTTATCTTGATTTGATGTTTTATTTCCTTGTTTAATAGTATCTCCAAGACCTTTAGCGTCAAGGTGGATTTCAGCATCAAGAACCCACGACAAGTAATTCTTTTCGGTAATGTCAAGTGCCACAAATTCAAGCTTTATATGTTTGACATGATGAAAACTAAAGAAAAAGAATGAATAAAAAATGACAAAGATAACTACTACTAAATTTCTGAAGCAAATAAATTTAAGTAGATCTTTAAAATACACTTAGATAAAACAAGTTGTTTATTGATTAAGGTAACCACCAGAATAATGATGTTGCTAAAATTTTAATTAAATAATAATCCTTTTGCAAGGTACATAAAGTTAGTCATATAAATAAAAATTAAAGTAGTATCATAAGATGTTCAAGAAATATACTATAGTAACATTATATTATTATTATTATTATTTATTATTATTATTATTATTATTATTATTATTATTATTATTTAAATATAAGAATAGTTAGAAGAACATTTTATACATACTAAAACTAGTATAACTCATAGAATAATCATAGACTCGGATACATTAAATGAGAATTATCAAGTTAACTAACTAGAAAGTAAATAGATAAGTAAGAACTAAAATATATAAGGCATGCATTCATTATACCTGAGATGGAATTTGGTTAGAGCTTCGAGCTGATAAGGTGTTATAAACTAAGTATAAAAACTAAGATAATAAGAAAGATGCGAAATAGTATGTGTAGTATTTTATTTCACTTACTCTTGCCTCTTTCTTTGTTACAAGAATAGGGGTATATATAGTTGTATACACTTGTGCCCAAGTGTGATACATGGATATCTTCTTGCCATGTGTACACTTTGGGCACCAAGTATATCAAATGGCTAATTAGTATACACCACATAACATTTTGTGTGTATTAATTTTACAACACTTAACATATTAGTGTGGACATCCAATTTACAACAAAAAAGAAAGAAGTTGGTGGAACACATAATTCTGGCATTTGGTGTCATTCCACTTCTTCCTACTCACTTTATTGACTGCAAATATAATTGTTCAATAAGGACATCACAACATATGTTGATGTGTTTTTCATTTGATTATTATAGATGAGGCAAATATACTTTTGATTTATTTTTCCTCAGCTCATTGGTTAAAGGTACATTTACAGTCTTTGGAACTTTGCTCAGTTTAATTTTTGTGTTTCTCTGTTTGTATTTTTTTCCGTTAATTATATCTTATGATTAATGATTTTTTAAATTCTTTGAAGGTTCTATAGCATCATTTTGAATCCTCTCATAGCCATAATCAACACATGTTATTTTTACCGTACATTTTCATAACACAAGTGCTATTTTTTATAAGACAAATTTATTTATATAATTTAACTTTTTTTTGTTAACTTTACAGCCAATTTTTTTTATAATTTTGAATCATCAGAAGGATACATGTACGTGTAAGTATGATTTATATACATCAATTTCAACAATTATTATCTTCATTACAAATAACTACAATTTATATGTAGGTGAACACCATACAATTGACCATTATCTAATACACATCCTATAAGAAAGAAATACATTGATGTAATTTATGTACAAATTCTAAAAAAAATACTTTCATTCGACAAAAAACTTCTTATATATATGCAATTATAAAAAGATGAAACTACAATTTTGTAAAAATATGACGAAAATTGTAAGACATGAAACATATAATCATCACCGACGTTCCTCAAATTCATATTTAAATTATGTGTTGTTGACATATAAAAAAAGAAATTACTGTCAAGTGAGTATATGTTTTATATATAATAATAATAGTATTAATTGCATAATTGAAGTTCTTCGGGAAATACTTTTAGATTCATTTGATAGTACCTTTTTAGTATAATTATTCTTTGCACTGACGATAAATATAAGTCGAATAGGCTCACAATTTACCATTTTGAATTAGTATTTTCTATTCAATTTTTGTGCAAGCTCACTTATTATGATTTTTGTAAAATGACTTTTCGAATTAGTATGTGATAAGAATCTCTTATTTCTTTTACCATGAATTAAACTTTTTTATGTTGCACAATATCATTTCTGAGTTTATATATTTTTTTGATTATTTGAAAGATGTGATGTATACATTTTGTTTGGGATAGACGTACAACACACGTTCCCAGAGACTAGTAAAAGAAAATTCCAATGACAATTGGTCTGTTGGTTGCACACAAGAACATAATTGTTCTTTCAAAGGGAAAAAGACAAGCAACAATGACAGAAAGAAGAGTGACATAAAAAATAAACTCCTTGAACAAGTGTATAGGGTGTTGCTAGAGTTGAATTAGTAATAGGAGAGTTATTGAGTTGTAACTGTTCTTATTATTGTTGTTCAGTTTGTGAAGAAGTGTGAATTGTAAAAGAAGAGAGTTTACTTTTTCTTTGAGAGTTGTTAGAACAGTTAGAGTTAACTCTTGAGTTGAGGTACTAATGTTAGTCCTTAAATTATAGAGTTGTAATTTGAAACTACTCTTTTAAGTTAGTGGGGAATTGGTTGCTGAAATCCTACACAATATAAGGTTGTGGTTTTATTCCCTTGAGTAAGAAAATTTTCCGCGGTAAATCAAGTGTTGTTTATTTTATGTTATAGTGCGACTTTAGGAACCATGTTCCTAAAGATAACTGTTGGTGCATAGTTTACTCAGAAATTTTGATTAAAAAAGTTGTCCTTTAGACTCTGGACTTACAAAAAGTGAGAATTAATATAATTAATCTAGTTTGCTTGGGGTTGAGGCCATACTGTTGTTGCTACTCTTGAAATGGAAAGAGATGTTGCACTTGTATGATACCTCATTGTAATTTACCTCCTCATTTCATTTAGGCTCACTTATGTAAATGTTGTTGGGTATAGCAAGAGTTAATGGAAAATGGAGGGAAGATGAAAAGAGGAATTGAAAAAGATTCCCTTATGCTTTAAGAAAATGCATTTCTCCCTCATTGGTGGTGGAAAGAAAAATTGAAGTTTTTAAATACAGAAACACTTCTACTAGTTGTTAAAAGGGTTGGAAAGAGGGACCCCCTCGCGCCGTCGTCGTCGTCGCTCACTCAGCTTCGGCTTTGGAAAATGATTGATCGAGAGATTATTTTTAGACAAAGTTTATTTTAATTATTTGATTATTTTTTATTAAATTAAATTAAAGGAAATTGAATGGCCAAAACGTTTCAATTATTTAGTTAATTAACCGAAACGTTCCGACCCGACTCGGATCCATGCGATCCATTTTATTTAAAACACTTTCCCATTTTATTTGAATTTCCCACCGTTGGAGATGACTGTTCTGAAAGGTTGCAACTTTCAGGAACAGCCAAGACCGTTTGAAAGGTTGCAAACTTTCATAAATGGTTGTGTGATTTCTGAAAGGTTGCAACCTTTCAGAACCAGTTCCTCTTGTCTATAAATACCTTTGATTCCTTAGATTTTTACTTACGAAATATCTGAATTGTTCTTCTTTTTCTTCTGCACAAAACTTAATCGTGTACTTTACTGCCATTGAGTGGCTCGCTGACACCAGAGTTTTGGGTATCAATACACTGGTGATTGAGATCATTCTATCCTGGGAGGACATATTCCAAATCAAACCTCGGATACTAAAGGGGAATAATTTCCTTAAGGGGACACTATGCATTCAGTGGGCTTGATCTTCTTTCCATTTTGTTCTTCAGATTTTGGTACATTTTTACAGATTTTAGTTTTGTTAATTAGTTCATTGAAACTTTGGTAACTTCGTGTTTCTGCAAAGTTTCTGGTAATTAGTAGTACTGTTTAAACACAGATTGGCTAACAATCGTAAGGAAATTATTTATTTTAATTTAATATGTGTTTCTGGTGGAGACAAAAACCTTCGTGGTTTTATACTCCTATTAAGTTTGCAATTTAAGTTATTGCTTACTGAGTCATTTGTATCAATTTCTATTTATTATAGATTCTGAAATGGCAAATGATAATGTTACGGTGGCTGTTGCTGCACCAACATAGAAATCGGGAAAATTCTCTGGTGTGAATTTCAAAGTATGGCAGCAACAAATATTTTTCTAGCTTACCACTCTTGGTCTGCATAAATTTACCAATGAAGAAACTCCAGTGCCTACTGCTGATATGTCAGATAGAGAAAAAATCATGATTATTGAAGCATGGACACATACAAACTTTCTATGTAAGGGCTACATTCTGAGTGCTTTAGAGGATGACTTATATAATGTCTATAGTGCAATGACAACTTCGAAAGAATTGTGGAATGCACTTGAGAAGAAATATAAGATAGAAGATGCATGCTTGAAAAAGTTTGTGGTCACAAAGTTTTTAGACTATAACATGCCAGCTAGTAAAACTGTTGGATCACAAGTGCAGGAACTTCAACTTATTTTCCATGATCAGATTGCTGAGGATATGGTAGTAAATGAAGCTTTTAAGGTGGCTGCAATGATCCAGAAGTTACCTCCTTCGCGGAACAACTTCAAGAATTATTTAAAGCACAAACGTAAGGAAATGAAGCTTGAAGATCTTGTGATTCGGCTCAAGATCGAGGAAGATAACAAGACCGCTGAAAAGAAGTCTCATGGGAATTCGACAATAATGGGAGTTAATATTGTTGAAGAAGCTCCTACCAAAGGCAAGAAGAGAAAGAAGTCCAACGGACAGAAGTCAGAATAGGCCAAGAAGAAATTCAAGGGCAACTGTTACAACTGTGGTAAGGCTGGTCACAAGTCTTCTGACTATCGTGTTCCAAGAAAGAACAAGGACAAAGGCAAAAGTCAAGCAAACATCGTGGAAGAGATGATGTAGATGACCTCTGTGCAATGATCTCGGAGTGCAACTTAGTTGGAAATCCCAAGGAGTGGTTTCTCGACTCAGGTGCCACTTGACATATTTGCTCTGCAAAATAAGCTTTTGCAACGTATACTCCTACTGAGTTCGATGAAGATTTATTCTTGGGAAACACATCAACAGCAAGGATTGCAGGAACTGGAAAAGTAATGTTGAAAATGACATTCGGCAAGGTGTTGACTTTGAACAACGTTTTGCACGTTCCTATTATTAGGAAGAATTTAGTTCTGCTGCACTGCTCGTTAATAACATGTTTAAGTGTGTCCTAGTTTGTGACAAAGTTGTAATAAGTAAGAATGAGATGTTCTTAGGAAAGGGCTACCTCACTGAGGGCATCTTCAAACTAAATGTAATGGTTGTTGACAGTATTAATAAGAATTCTTCTTCTGTTTACTTATTGGAGTCAAATGATTTATGGCATGCCTGTTTGGGACATGTAAATTACAAAGCCTTACGAAAATTAATTACTTTAGAATTATTGCCTGATTTCAAATGTGATAAATCGAAATGTGAAATCTGTGTGGAATGTAAGTTTGTTAAACATCCTAATAAGTCTATTGACAGGAATTTTAAACCTTTAGACTTAATTCACACAGATATATGCGATATGAAGTCAATACCATCTCGTGGTGGGAAAAAGTATTTTATAACTTTTATTGATGATTGCACTCGATTTTGTTATGTATATTTGCTTAATAGTAAGGATGAAACAATTGATGCATTTAAGCAATACAAAAATAAAGTGGAAAAGCAATTGAATCTAAATATAAAAAATGATTCGGAGTGATAGGGGTGGAGAATACGAATCTCCTTTTGTAGAGATATGTTTGGAATGTGATATTATTCATCAAACTACTGCACCCTATACTCCACAGTTAAATGGCTTGGTGGAACGGAAGAACAGAACATTAAAGAAAATGATGAATGCTTTGATAATTAGTTCTAGTTCACAGCGAAACTTGTGGGGGGAAGCCATCCTTAAGGCTAACAAGATACTCAATAGGGTACCCCGTAGTAAAACGTAATCGATTCCATATGAGTTATGGAAAATGTAACGACTTGGAAAATGATAGGTTAAGCAAGAGCCTATGACTTTGTGTTGACTTTATAATGAGGTTCTATGAGGGGTTTTTATGTAATTTCGTTTTAATTGTGTTACATCCGACAATTTAAAATGATTATGAAGAAGCTTGAAATTG